>OX401406.1:55661138-55668638 GCA_947846245.1 Cerastoderma edule
GAGAGGAGAGAGAGAGAAGAGAGAGAGAGGAGAGAGAGGTAAGAGAGAGAGAGAGAGGAGAGAGGAGAGAGAGAGAGAGAGAGAGAGAGAGAGAGAGAGAGAGAGAGAGAGAGAGAGAGAGAGAGAGAGAGAGAGAGAGAGAGAGAGAGAGAGAGAGGAGGAGAGAGAGAGAGAGAGAGAGAGAGAGAGAGAGAGAGAGAGAGAGAGAGAGAGAGAGAGAGAGAGAGAGAGAGAGAGAGAGAGAGAGAGAGAGAGAGAAGAGAAAGAGAGGCAGGCAGGCTGGCAGGCAGGCAGGCAGGCAGGCAGGCAGGCAGACAGACAGACAGACAGACAGACAGACAGACAGACAGACAGAGAAAGGCAGGGGCATTTACATCGCGTTACGTGAAAAAATTGCAGCTTGCGCGACCGTTAGAAAGTCCAAAATGAGCCTAATAAAACCAGATACATAGATAACATCTATATAATAATACCGATTGCAAAGGCCTACACTGGGAGGCTTAGTTTGAAGACTATAAAGGGTACCGTTTACTAAACAACTTAAGGAAAATATTTGCGTAAGACATAACGGATACACATGGATAGTATCTTCAATGAAAGTATAATATTTCAACGTGACACGTCATTGGGAGCGTCTCGGATAGACGATTCCAATTATGTGTTAGTAAAACTGTTTAGTAAAACGGTACCCATGTGAATAGAAAAACTATGACAATACATTATTTTAGTAAAGTTCACCATCGTCTATATGATTTAATATGATAACAAAGTAAACGGTTTCCCTTAAAGTTATAACTATCTGCATATCCAATTTTCCTCCGAGCGTGGAAATAAGTAATATAGATTAACTTAATATTTAAAAAAAAATCCGGAAAAATAAAGATGCACCCTTCGTTAATTAGTGTTCAATTAATTTCTTTTTTAAAGCATTATTTACCTTGAGAAATGAGAAGAATCCCCAAAATGCAGACGATATTCTTCATGATCATCATGTTTCTGCTTTAATATGCTGTGCGATGATATATAAATAAAAAATATATCTTTATCAACTGTCTACTCCTAGCTTCTGATATAAACTGTTGCGAATACAAGCTGGCATCGGTTTAAATACAAACCTATTCAAACCTTTTCAACCCATTCACTCTGACGAGAACGTTTGACCTGCCCCAATCACACGAAAACAATTTGAAGGAAAATAATAAAAGACACTAAAAAAACGAAAACATACTGTTTATTTAGGAGATTGGATGGAAACCATTGTGATAATGATGATAAAATACTCGATTGGAGCAATTTATCCTTTTGCCAAAGTGGTTGCTAATGACTTATGAAGTTGATGAGACTGTTTATGAGGTAATGTGTTAATCGGTACCAGGCCCATGTTGAAATGGGGGCTTCCAATGCGTGACAATGTTACCCCGGTGTCCATGGCTACAGATGAGATGGGTGTTTGTGATACCTGCGATCCCTGGACCCAATACCCAAAATAAAGGGAAACATTGTCCCTAGCTTAAGTCCCCCAAACGTCGGTGCATAAGATGGAAATCACTCGTTGTGGGTAATCAACGAAACCGACAAAAAATGCCAAACATTCTGGTCATCGGATCCATCGTTTGATGAAAGCATTGCGATATGTGTGGAGCCACTTTCGTGGTATTGCGGGAATTTTCTGCATTGATGGGGAGGAAAACTCACCCGAAAAACAACGGTTGCTGATTAATTGCAAGATAGCGCTTGTTGAATCGGCCTCAGATTGAACAACTGATTTTGACGCTTATCAATTTAACATCAAATTATTGTCGATCCATGCCTAACTGATTAAAAATTCCCACGACCTTAAGACCATTCCTTTAACCCTTGACCAAAAACGAAATTTTCGACTGTCCCAAATTGAATGAGTTTGCAGACGATTCTTCAAAATGTGTTGAAATTGAAAAACATTCATCTGATAGGACAAAAAATATTGTGGGAAAAGGAAAAAATGGTCCTAACGAACAATTTCTCCTTTTCCCACGATGTTTCCAGAGTTGTCTGCACCAAACTCGTCAAATGTCGTTATTGTTTGGAAATGGGTTGAAATATGAATTTCCGTCTTATTCACATTTCTGTATAGGATAAGTTCCGTGTTCCTGAAATATTGTGACTTTTTACTCAACCCATTACCAAACAATAACGAAATTTGACCAATTTATGGCAGACGACTCTGGAAAAAAATATGGGTAAAGGAGAAATTGCTCTTATCGAGCAATTTTTCCATTTCCCACAATATTTTCTACCTTATCAGAAGATTTTTTATTTCTAATGTCGTCCCATTGTGAAATGTAGTCTGCAAACTCTTTCAATTTGGGATTGTCGGAAATTTGGCGTTTGGTAAAGGGTTAAGCAATAATTTTGGGTCATTCTAACCTCTGTTTCGACCGACGTGAATTGCTCGTCAAGAATTTTTTTTAATTTTCCCACAATGTTTTCGAGTCGTCTGCAAAAAACTGGTCAAAATATTGTTACTCTTTGGTAATGGGATAAGTCGTTTAGTAAAGCGGACCAATTGCTTATCCTCCAGGCTCTTGACATTTCTCCATGTTTCTGAGCCATACAGCAACGCTGTCTTGACATTTGAGTTGACATTTGAGTTGAAAGGTCATAGCTTTGTGCTCCGCTGGATTAACCTGTTATACTGTTATACGAAATAAATTTGAGAAGGGGGTGTCTTTTTTACATGTTATTCATAATTGTCGTTTGGAAAACGGTGTGAAAACCCAAATCCGACAAACAAACCTAGCATAAATGTTAGATGTGTGCAATTAAGGTTTTGCTTCCGTACCACCATAAAGCTCTCCTGTGGTCGCTTTCAACTTTGACTAGTCACAAAATGTCTCATATGAGTGCATTGGTTAAAGAAATGATTATTTAGAAGCCCATCCTTAAATATATTCCTTATAATGCGCATTATTCATGTCTTTTGAGGCAAACAACATTTCTTAAAGGGACTAACTCAGAGATGTGTGCACTGAAAGAAATAAACGTTAACAACGGCATATGTAGATTTATCGTTAATTAACCAAATACAATTTTCAATTTATTTACTTTTTAGTTTCTGAAATACTGTGATAATGTGAAGCAGCCTTCGCGTCAGATATAGCAACTGTGGAAAAGCCGGTTTATAAATAGACTCAGGATTTTTTTCTTGTGTTCATTGCTAGCGTCACGTGACAAGAGCGGTTAAACCAATCGTATCTACTCGGCAATCCCCGTAACAAGTCGGTAGATATACCTCGTAGGCAGTACATGAATACATCTGAAATCCTGGGGTAATTCGCCTTTCTTTCCGGCGTATAACGCAAAATGCACACAGGCACTAAATATGTTTTTGAATACACACAAATTGGTTAAATATCACAATTGAATGTTTTTTTTACCCTTTTCATTAAAGATGATCATATCAACACATCTTTGTTTCATATTTTGTCAATCGGCTCTTTTCGGCAATCCCCGGCTTGTGCCGACTAGGAATTTCCGAGTAGATACGATTGCAAACGGATATGCCCTTCGTTGCTGACCTACTTTCAAAAATGGCTCCCCATTACCTCCGAGGTTATTTTAAGAAATGGCCGAGGTGTTCCGAATACGGTAAAACGTTTCCGAAGACCCACGTGACAATGGTATCTAAAAATACCACCTCTTATACTGAGGTGAGATCGATGCTTACGAAAGAACCCGTTGAAACGGTTTGCAATATCCGCAAGTAGATTTTCTACATCTTTTATGTACGGTTATGAATGGTATTGGAAAGTCGCCGATACTCTAGTCTTACATTACTTTAAAAAAATATATCGAATTGTCATTTTATAATAAGGAGATATAATTGATTTCAAAAAGTTACATATCCCATTCTGTAAGATAGTCCTTTTTAAAGGTCACGTCAAATGATTATATCGTCTATAATGTCTTCTTATGAATTTTGATTCAAATATAGATACCATCACTACTACTACTTATGATAATGAATATTTAGTTATTAAAGGTTATAAAAGCTGAAAATGACGTTATTCTTGCGGCTCATAACTCCAACGGTCGTTGAGGTAAACACATGTTGTTTGTTGGCCTTTTTCCGAAATTGGACAAATATTCCAGTTATTCTAGATCGAGTATAAAACCAACTGATATTTTTTATCTTTTTGCTCATCATGTCCTTTGTTTCGGTATAACAATGCTCAATTGTTTGCGTTGAGTAAGCGATGCTATCAAAACCCTTTACATACCGATCCATGCAAACACGGTTTGCCAAAAATAGTAACATTTTTAGGTTTAAGGTCATTTTTAAACGAGGCTTGCGAGTAAAAAAAACGATTCCTATGTACTATAAAGTACCAAAATGATCTGTGTCTCCTAAATCCAGCGTTCGGACACCTTTCGTTCCCGATATTTCAATGAATTTTGATGTCCTGTCTCTAGAGGGTTTCAATTAAAGCACTTAATTTATTTTTATCTGTGTGAATACTAACCCGTTACCCCATTATACCACACGTTACCGCTCCTCTCACAAATGACTTTAAAAACCACTGCGGTGAAATGCGAAACAACCCCATTTGTTACAATCGTTTATCAGAGGGAAAATGTTATTTCTTAGATATAATTTGCTCTTGCTTTTGAAGTTTAATACGAAAAAAACATTAAATGTTTTATTCGTTCATATTCGTTCATAGGTAACACGTGTGATCGCGAAAAATAAGAAAATAGAAAAATATAGATATCAATCCTATACTGTACAACCTGAGCAGAATGTCCCACTCCAGGGCGCCGCCATTTTGTTATTTTTCGAGTCCGCCATTTTCAGTGTGATCGAAAAAGATAAACAGACGCTTGCTTTCAACTAAAAAAGTTGTTTTCAACTAAAAAAGCGTCAGGTTGACTCATTTGCAACTCAATGAAGCGCGAAATCGCGCGTGCGTTCACATGAACGTCACCAGCACGCGAGTTACGTCACGCAAAGCCGAAACGCTCGAAGGTTTATTTTTTGCTTTACTCAATATCAGTCTTCTTTTTTTTAATAAGCTCTTTCGATGTTGGATAAGAAACCAAACAAAAGTAATGTTTTCGAAAGAAATCGGCATTTTTGCACTGACATTTTAAATAGCCAGAGTTAGTGTGGGAACACATTACAGTGACCCGGATGTGATCGGGTATAAAAATATAGACGCATGTTTTAACACTAAAATCGCCTAGGAGATTTGATTCACGGAAATTTTATTAAATTCAATCGGAACTAATCGGACATTTCCGTAACTTTAGAAATACCCTATGAGTTCAGATTTGCTTTAGATTGATTGGTATGTTATTTCTATGCCAGTTTTTAGCGATTTGTTACTTTAAACGAAGTTAAATTAATTGATGGACACTCATATCAGTTATGTAACATAAATGTTCTATTAATTCCAAATGACAATGCATTGATTCCATGAATTAGGGGAAAAGGCATAAAAAATAGGGAGAAAGAAAGGAAAGAACGAATTATATATTGAAATGCTATATAAATAGTCTGTCAACTGGTTTAGTGGATTAGAAAGCTTGACAAAGCAGGATATTTGAATATATATATAAAAACAAATCACTATTGTATTCTAGGAAAATAATTTGTGATCCCTTGATAAAAGATCAGACCGCTTAGAAGATTTTAATAGTTTGACTTGAAACATAGACATTGGTTCCAAATAAATGGCATATTCAAGTTTAGAAGGTTAAAAGGGATAGAGACGCCGATAGAGGCGAAATACTGACAACCTTTGTGTATGATATTTGGTTCATGTAGAGAAAGATCTTCTGCATCCATTTCATAGAGTCAAAAGTCACAATTAATATTATCAGAAATATGGTTTACGGAAATTACTTCAGTTATTTCTAGTCGAGCATGCGTAGCCAAGAATGTCCGCTCACAAATGCGCTTTGATTATTGAGCGAGGAATTGCAATTAAAACACGAAAAAGAGATTTGATCATTTTGATTTCATTGGTAGGTCGAGCGAAAGAAATATATACTTGATTCGGAGAGTATTGTCGGATTTTACATTTAACCACCCTCATCATTCCTTCTGTATGGTGTTTAACGCCTTATCGCCAATATTTCAGTTATGTAACGGCTTTCCTGGAATCACCAGTACTAGGTTATGGCTCTGAAGTGACTGGTCAAAGATCACTCCCATAACACCAGCGATGTTGGTTGATCTCGAACCCGGGGCACTAAGTCTAAGTTCTAAGTCTGCCGAGCTAACCACTGGGCCCCGCAGGACCCTTCGTCATTCCCAAAAGTTTAGGGCCAGATGCTGGAATATCGTTAAAATGATCTTTCAATTTCCCATTACTACAGATGACCAAACATAATTGTTTGCACGATTCTACAAAATGAATACAAACATTATTAAAGAGTAAATCGGGACGATGGAACATTCTATTTAAAAAAACAAAGCAACTGTCTTGTTTTGGTATAATATTATGATACTGTCCACTATTTTGTCCAGTCAAGAATACCCGCAACATCGGCAATCGAAGAGGCCAAATATTCAAGGGACGTATCAACAGGAAATAAACGAGAAACTCGCACAATAAAATACATTAAAAAGAAGGGAGAACCAACATCATAATACTGAAGGACTTTTGCATTATTGAATATAATCTCAGATTTAGAACTTCTTACAGCAACTGATTGCAGAAGATTGTTATGATAATTCTCAACCCATTTTGATAAAGGCCATCGTAAACCAAGACGGCTGGGTTTGAAGATAAGACTCGCTCAAAAGCCTTGGAAATATCACAAAAGACCATAGCCTGGGGTCCTGGCCCGCGCGTATACCCCGCACTATGTCCAGGGTATACGTACGGGCCAGTACCCTAGGCTAAAAAGACCATTCGAAAATTTCTTTATGGGAGAACTACCTTGAAGATTATTGCCAATCAATTTATGCCCAGTGGGATAGCCCCGTAAGCATTATGTGCAAGATTATTCGAAATTAGGTATATTGTACAAGTACATAGCTCTTGCCGTAAATTTGCCTACGTAACCAAAGGCCTAATAAACAGTATACGTTTTTTTCGTCAATAGGTTTTACCTATATTTATTAGGTAACACGCGTGATCGCGAAAAATAAAAAATTGGAAAAATGTAAATTTCAATCCTATACTGTACAACCTGAGCAGAATGTCCCACTCCAGGGCGCCGCCATTTTTTTATTTTTCGAGTTCGCCATTTTGAATGTGATCGAAAAAGATAAGCAGACGCTTGCTTTCAACCAAAAAAGCGTCAGGTTGACTCATTTGCCATTCAATGGAGCGCGAAATCGCGCGTGCGTTCACATGAACGTCACCAGCACGCGAGTTACGTCACCCAAAGCCGAAACGCTCGGAGGTTTATTTTTTGCTGTACTCAATATCATTCTTCTTTTTTGTAATAAACTCTTTCAATGTTTGAATTGGAACAAAACAACGAAGTGTTTAAAAAAAAATCGGCATG
>OX401406.1:55673638-55966666 GCA_947846245.1 Cerastoderma edule
GATCAGACTCGCAATAATGCCAAAATTATGAAATATTTATTGCTTCGTAAATTCAGATTAACAAATGATCATAGGGATTTCGTTAAATATATAGATGCTCGAAAATCTTTTAAAATGATGTGTGCTGTTCACAAATCTAACTTTCAAAAATTTAAACGTGAATCTTTATTAAAAAGCCGACACAACCCAGTTGAGTTTTGGAAATTCCGAGACCAGAATTAGTTCACTTCTCAAATATGTCTAAATGGGTTGATAATTTTAAAAATTTACTTCATAAAAATGAGCAGTTGCCCATTTCTTCTGTTGAGATTGGCGACAATTTAGACAACAATCTATTAATTAATGCTCCGATTTCATTGGATGAAGTAAAAACTTGTATCATTAGATTGAAAAATGGTAAAACGTTTGGTAAAGATGGCATTCCTGCTGAATTTTATAAAAATACGTGTGATCCAGTTGCTCCTTTTTTTGTTTTATTAATCAATGAGTTACTCAACTCAGGGCAATTTCCCCATTCTTGGTGTGAGAGCGTAATTATACCTGTTCACAAGTCTGGATCAACCGATGATCCATCTAATTATAGAGGTATATCTTTAGTTAATATAATGTACAAAATGTTTTCGAGCATCATTAATGATAGGATATACAAATTGGTTGAAAACTATGATCTTATAGACGTAAACCAAGCAGTTTTCCTGCCGGTTACTCTGTTATTGACAATGGAATATTTTACATTACAAAGTATGATACAGAAATATATTTCTAGGGAAGTGGATGTTTTTACGTTTTATTTCTCGATTTTCAAAAGAAATTTGATTCTATAGTGCATACACAACTTTTCAATGTATTGTAACGTAAAGGTCTCGATGAAAAAATGTTTAATATCCTTTCAGCCATGTATTCTAACGTAAAGTCATATCTAAGTGTAGGTAACAAGCTGTCACAGCCATTCATGTGTAATATTGGTGTGAGACAAGGGGACATAACAGTCCCATACTATTTAATTTGTTTATGCAAGAGTTGTCTAACTTTGTTCGTGATAATTGTCGAGGTATATTTATTTAATATTTATAATCATAACGCCTTGTCCTATGGACTTTCTATTGTGTCATTATTACTAAGTAAAGTTTTAATTGGTATTCTTCCAAATGCAAGCATGTTTCTCCGTAGATGTGTTTATTTGGTTTATCAATTGATATTGTTACGAACTGAGCAAATTAACCTCTCAAAGACCCAAACACATCCGATCAGTGAAAAACACTGTCGTATACTGAGCGGTTGTGTTGTCTATATATATACCAGCATGTTCTCTACAACAATGCATTAGGTTCCCCTATTTGCATAAATGTTTAACGAACGTTACACTATAATTGGTTTTGTAAGACATAAAGCTCTAAAACTTACAACGTGTATGTCTATTTGGCAGTCCACCTCTTCTGGTGACGGGGTGTTAGGTGTGAAGTCTGACCACGGAATGTTCTCGAAAATACTCATCGAGTCCTGCTGTACGGGCCGGGTCTGGAATACAAACACAGATGTACTGGTTATGGTAGAAAACCCATAATCCACCATCTTGAAACTCATTCTTTCGTCGGATTACTTCAGTCGTTCTCGGTATACATCGGTCGGAACCGGAACTATTCGGTATGATGAGAAGAGTTCCGGCCCAGACCGATGTTTGATGCGAAGAGTTCCACCAAGACAGATGTACACCGGGAACGAATGTTTAACTATTGTCTACCATCCTTTCATGAGAAGTAGTCTCCGAACTGAATAACGGAATACCGATGGTCCTGATTCTACCCCTAGACCGGGTCTCTCATTGGGCAATTAAGGTCGGGGAAATGAGGTTTTCTAAGGGGGTATTTTGTAACACTTTTAAATTAGAGGCAAACTTTCATCACAGAACAAAACACTTTGTCTCGGTTGTTTCTAATATATTCTGCTATAGTTGTGCCAAATATGATCAATTTGAAGACAGTAAGTAAATATATTTACATATGCATGATACATTTAAATGGACTACTCTGCCATATTTGTCGCCATTCTTATGACGAACTTTTGTTTTGTCATTTCCCATTCCACCAATTGATACGACAGCATTTTCTATTGTGTATTGATGTTTCTTTTGCCAAATTTTATATTGAACGTTGCAGATTACCTGAAAACGGTTGCCCATCGGGAAAGCAGCATTTCTTTTTTGGACATGTTTTCTGTCGGCAGAACCGGAACATTTTCCCTTTGACAAAGAACACGTGGTTTCCACGGATAGGGTAACGACCACAATGACCATTGAAAGTGGAGTAACCGCATGGTGATTTGTGTCTGTCTGAAACGGAGAAAAAAAAATAACGATAGTTTCGCAGAATGTTTTTGTAAGTTGTTCACATGCCTGGTGGATTTACAACAGTATGAATCCGAAATGTCCCCAAAATGCTCATCGAAAACAGTCTATTCTCGATCGTCCCACATTTAGAATTAGAATTTAAACCAGTTGCTGCATAATAGCATGCTTTGATGCCTCTGTTGCAAATGCATTAAGCTGAATTTGCTTGACGTCACCTTTGGTAACAACGATTTCTACACATCATCGATAAAATGCATTTCGTTCATATTCTTTTGACGTCTACTATCAATTTCAATTTGGACCAGAAACAATTTCTTTTTATGGGAAATGGGTCATTAGATGATGGAGTATTAAGACTTGTACCTTGTTGAACGGCGACGTTTTTTACCTGACCATAATGACTGTCTTCCCTTATCCCTATTCCTGTAGCGTTGTCCAGTGATAGGACACAAATATTTTAAGACAATACTGTACAACGGTTTCAACAAATTCTATCTGGTAGTCATAAGTTAATATATTTCTACTGATATTGAATTATTCGCTAAAAATCATCACCTTTGTTTTTTCAACAGTATTGTCGATATAGAGAATAAACTCTAGGTTTAAATACATGGAAATTGCTTCATCTCTTAAATCTACACTTTTATAATAATGAGCGAGTTAAAAGATTTTAACGTCGTTTGAAAACACGGAGAACCGTAAAGGCGACAGATTATCACCCTGGCGAATACCACTTGCACAAGGGAAAAGTCTGATACTGTGTTAAGATCTGAGCTACATGACTTTATACCAGTATAGATATTTTGAATAATATCGATTTACATTATAGCACTCCAATTCGTTCCAAAGACCTTCTCGCCAAACCGAGTCGAATGCATTTAAGAAGTCTGTGAAACAACCAGACTAGGAAATCGCTCGATACTCTGATCACATGACACTATTAAAGAGTGTTTAAAGGTGGGAAAGCTTGTTACACCTTTTTTTTAAAATGATATCATGGGATATCAAAACTTTGAAATAAGCATTTTGAAATGGTCAATTTTTAAGTGACAGGTTTTTACACATATTTCTAATGATGTTTCTCACAGAACACAATCTATGGGGTAGGCCCTTTAACTTTAATTTCCAAAAGAATATACGACTATTTGAAACAAATCAAATGAATGATATCTACATGTAGTTGCCATCATGTTTCATATTTATTGCATGTGCAAAAGAAATCACATAGATGCATTCAGAAATAATCAAATAAAACTACTAAAACGTTTTGCAGAGGGTATAGATTTCAAAGTAGACAAAATGGTTATCGCACAATAAGTTCTCAATATCTTATTCAAAATTAATGAGTTTATTGGAAAAACTATTATAATTTGCAGATGTGATATACGAATTTGTTTTATAACATTGACTTCATCCAGTTTAAATATTGAGAAATGGTCCGATGAAAATTACTTAATAATTTGCAGAACCGTCATGTTCATTTGCTAGGTAAAATTGACTAGTATAATCTAGTAAAAAGCTGCATTCTTTTGATAAGGTTACGTATAGATATATATCTATTAGGTAATATTGATTCATGATTCATATTTAATATGAAGGAAATAATTTCAGTAAGAATTTTTAAAAATTAACTAGTGAAAATACTATAATCTTTTGCAGATATCACATGTTCGTTTGTTTGGTAATTTAGACTTGTTATACATGCTTTATTCTCAATACATTCTTTGAAATATTCGGAAAATATTAAATGATTTTAATCTTTTGATGAGGAAGCATAAAGAGATGTGTTAGATAATTTTGACAAAATTATCATAAAATAAGAATTTCGTCTCTAAAACGGTTCTTAGAAAAATGTTCACACATACCTGTTTTGTTTTCCTGAGATCCCGCCGGGGATTGCCGAAAAGAGCCGATTGACCAAATATGAAACAAAGTTGTGTTGATATGATCATCTTTAATGAAAAGGGTAAAAAAACATTCAATTGTGATATATAACCAATGTGTGTGTATTTAAGTACATATTGTGTGCCTGTCTGCATTTTGCGTTATCCGCCGGAAATAAGGCGAATTACCCAAGGATTTCAGGTGTATTCATGTACGAGGTATATCTACCGACTTGTTACGGGGATTGCCGAGTAGATACGATTGTGACTAGACTAGACTGTTACCCGACTAGTTGAGTCCCCGTCGTAAATAAATGTAATGTTAAGGGACAGGTAATCCAGACTAGATATCCGATCTCCTTTACAGAGTTACCGTTCGTTCTTCACAGATAATGCATCAATGGGGAACTTATTTGCTCTGGTAGATATTGTACTGTTACCCAGTCTGGTTCAACTTCTACTCACTGGTCAATGCCACGTTTCACTTCAGTAACCACTGCCATCAAATATGCCACGTGACGCTATAAAAAAAACTACACTTAATGTCATGTTGAAAGCAAAATAGAATGCGGATAAAAATAACACCGACGAAAGAACGAGTGCCGGAAATTTGTTTTCTTCGCTTTAATCAGATAATACACAGTAACTTTGTGTGTAGGTGTCCTTTCATATTTGTTAAAGTGTCTTATGATGGTAATACCACCAACAAAAGTATTTAGAACAAACATTAAATTTCGGTTAAACTCGTTGATGACTCTTGTTTGTTCAGAAATGAGCTTATAATTTGTTAGAAACAATTCGACGCAGTATCATTTCCATTCTAAAGACAATATTGATGTGAGTCTGTGTCTAGAAGACAATGTTCTAGCCATTGGATCTTTACTTACAGTTCGCGAGACATCCGGATTATCGGGTCCGAATTAACGAGACATTGTATTTTCACATCATACCATCTTGAATACATTAAAGCTTTCTTCAATTCCTAAAGTGACAATTTTTGTTATATATCTCAACAGACTGTCCATTAAATTCGACTAGGATATACCTTGCTCAAAGACATCTAAGCCCAATCCTGTTTGTAAGATGCATTTCTTTTGTCGACATTACCTGGGATAGTGAATGCTTAGGTCCTTGCCTGTGCTTATACCAAGCACCTAGTTCGGTACGCATCCAGGCTAGTAGAAAGACATCCATCTGGTACGGTAGACAACCCAATCACATACATATACGGAACGAAAAACAGTTGTCTTACTTTGATAATTCAAAGTATAGGCTCTTCAAAGTGAAACTTGCAAAGGTAAATTTGAGAGACGGGTTTTTAAGTCAATGTATTGTTTATTCAAAGCTCTATCTCTTTTTTAAAAATAAATTGTCTTCTATGGATTAAATGGCATAACGAATCTATAATGGTAACTAAAAGTATATTATTGATTTACTTCTCACTCCCTTATCCCTTTCCCAAAAAACAAATTTTCGACTGTCCCAAATTGAAAAACTTTGCAGAAGACATTTCAAAATGTGATGAAATTGGACAATATTCTTCAGAAAGAGCAGAAAACCTTGTGGGAAAAGGATAAATTGCTCGTTACGAGCAATTTCTCCTTTTCTCACAATGTTTTCTAAAGTCGTGTGCAACAAAGTCGTCAAATGACGTCATCGTTTGGGAAAGGGTTAAATAACTGTGTTGTGAAGATAACGCATGCTTTGTTGTTGATTCAGTTAACCGTTTAAATCGTAAACATTGATTTAGATTTTGAATTATCCTTTTAGGTGAGCGACGATATTTTAAGAATTCTTTATCAGGTTTGTCCTGCAAAAGTTTGGCTGTATGTGTGCATACCTTATATCTGCTATGCAAACTCCTCAAAATGAGTAAGAGTTATGCCATCAAAGCACTGAAAGGCGTAGAAGCTTCTTTCACGTTTTTATTATTGAAAACAAAAATTCATAGCAACTTAGAAATAGAGAAATGAAAAAAAATGGCAATTTGTTTAGTGATTTCATTTCTGTTGTTGAATCTTATTTAAGGCAGCTTTTTCATTTACAGTAAAAATTGCGTTAAGTGGTCGGTTGTACCAAATACAAATCTTGCTGTGTTGTTCATTTCATTAAAAGTACTATTAGGCCCATTTTGTGGGGGGTGTTGAATGTATTCATATTTGTCATAATAACATAGGTCACATAAACAATCAAGAAAAATGTTTCATATCTTATCTGTATATACGGCATTGGAGCAAAATAATAAACAAGTCATCATGATCGTGATTCGCATTTTACAGTTTTGATATATTTGTAATAAAAAAAATCAATAAAAAGTTTTATCAGTATTTTGATATCACTGCACTTCTTTCTGTACATGGAAGCGCCGAGTTGAGTAATATCTAAATTTTTTTCTAAAAAAAATGCAAAACTGTTTCTTAGGTCTTTGGCATAAAACAAACTTAATGTGCCTAACGAACTATATGCATATTGATGCCAATCTTGAAAACAGGTCTGTTTGTGACTAGAGGCAGAACGATACCAATATAAATAACGTAACTAGAAATCATTAAAGACCTTTTCAAGCAAAGTCCTAGTGGATTCAAGGATTAAGCTTCAAGGGTGTGAAATTCCCCATCTGGTCGGATCTCAAAAATAGACCTAACGGTTTGTTTACAGGTATTGTTTGTCAATCACTTTGTCCTAACCGCAACACAGCCTAAGGCATTTAAGCGGATCAAACGGTATGGCTTGAATGGATTCCTTAGATTTATAACATTCTTTACGGCTTGTTGTAAAAACGAGCTTTAACATGAAAAACATTGAGACCCTATCATTTATGGTTATCATGTTATATGCTCTTGATAATCGAGTAAAACTGTTCGCTACTTATGAAAGTATCGGGGAATACAGTAGTTTGCTTTTGCCACAAGGATTTCATAGCTCATACTTTGTCTTAAGTTACATAGAAGCTCTGCACTTGCAAACACATATATCACAGTTTATTGGCTTAATCAATTGTTTTGAAAGTAGGTTTTCATAGAAAAAAAAATTAAATAAAATGTAAGCAATTCGTTATTAGTGCGAATATCTGTAAAATAAAAATGCGCAAATAAACGGATTTCTATCCTACAGACAATGTTCGCTCCATGTGACACGTACAGATTACAGAGACATTGCCTGTGTATTGGCATTAATGACATTAATTATTCAATTAATTGATTACACAATTGAAACTGTTTACACAATCCCTCCAGTGACTGATACACCAATAACTTTGTTCTTTTGATTGAATTTACGCATATGATTTTTAAAAAATTGAGGAGGATTACAACCATACAATTATTTATACGCTAGTGATTTAACCAAAAACCCTTTATTTAGGTGTTTGATTTTTTATTTTCTAGTTTTACACTCTTCTACAAGCCCGTTTAAGACATGTTAAAAGTGTGCGATGTCATTTGCAACGGTTTGATTAAGCAAGGGATGTCTGTGTAGGAAAAAGGGTAAACTGATCGAAAACGAAAGAAATTACCCTAATTAACCCTGCAAACGTTAAAACCAACCCAACGTTACAGCAATGCTTTTTATTTATCATACAAGTTGGTATTGAGAAACAATTTAGTAATAAACTTGAGTTTAAACATTACCTTTTATTGAACTCTTGAAAACAACAAATAAAAATACACTTTTCAAAGCAGCAAAATACGCAAAGGAAGATATTTCACTTAAAAATTAAAGTATTTGTTTTTCATTAAAAAGAATTATCCTTATGAAATATATCTTCTTTTCTTTTTCATTCACCATATGGTGGGTTTTTTTTTTATTTCATGCCATGTATGATGATGTTATAAATACAAGTCGTAAAATAAAATTCTGTTTTGTTCTGTTCTGTTCGCATATCTCAAACAATCTTATTAGAAAGCCATTATACCACCCTCCCTACGTTATCCGACTATTTTGATGGTATGACGATGGTGTTAATTGGTATAATCTAAATGATTGTTACAAATAGAACCCAATGAATGTGTCTCTATTATCAAAACTTTAATGAAATGGAGATTGTTAGTCGGTTTATCTTTAACAGGACACATAGCTTGTCTTTTCATTATGCCGATTAAATGAAATGTTTTTCTTTCATAATCATACAATTGGCATGCTGAAATATGTTATCATTTTTCATCTTTAACGCCAGTTAAATTATGGTTTAAATGATAAAGAAAGATTAGAATCTTATGGAAAATAGGTATATGGTTAAAACATGATGCCTAATAGACAATTTGCTCCTTCAAAGGACTTGGCCTCATATTTTGTTCAAAAACGATGGAATCTCATTCTGAAGATATATGTTCAATAAATATACGTATTTCTGTTTCTTTATTTATATTTTACATTCAGAACGTCTTGGCTACATCGGGCATTCATAATCTATCTTCGTCGAAATAAGCAAACAAACAAAAAACAATAATACCGAATTATCAAACCAATCAAACTGTGGAGATATATTAACAATATTTCACAAAAAGTGATTGAAACCATTCATTGCTCCATCGACGCGCCCTTTGACCTCTGATCGATGCAATCTCGTGTGCTTGGATTCACATCGTGTTAGCGCTTGTCAAAGGTCAATGGGCTTATCTTGGTGTAATTGACACCTTTCAATATAATCAGCTGGGCATACCTTGGCAGCTGTCAGGCGTGTCATGGCAGACCACAGCCACGCTATATATAGATCTCCGGTACATTTCTCCAACATTCCTCTTGGATAACTCGTAAAATAAACGTTAAAAATTTTTGGAATTTGATTAAAAGAAGTCTTATTTTACAATGGCAGAAGTACCGGCGAAACGACAGAGGGTTGTTGAACGATTCCAGCAGACAGCGCTCCTGGTGGCCGAGAAAAGATTCCGGAAGGCGTGTACCCAGATCAACGTACTGAACCGCCACCTGGAGGCTATCCAGTTCCGGTACAACAAGGCCAAGTCGGAGAACTGCAACTCCTTCCGGTACAACCTGCGACTAAAGCTGGCGGTGATAGAGGGTTCCAGGAACATGTTCTACGACTACGCACACATACAGGCCGAGATCGTGGCGGAACTGAGGCAGCACCTGTACGGGGAAATAGTTGATCTGGCTGCTGCAACTGATGATGACGACGACGAATGATTAGACAACTTTCTGGACTGATTGTACACGATAAATAACGATACACCCATCCATAGATAGGCTGAGGGCACCACATCTCGCCAAGAAACTGTTGGACCCTGCCGCAGATATAATATGATGATGACGACGAATGATTAGGCCGTGTTCTGTTCGAACCATACACGATGTAAATCAACACCCTTCGTCCATAGACAGGCCGATGTCGTGGCAGCTTCAAGACGCACCTCGACAAGAAATGATGGACCATGCTGCTGAAACTAATAATGATGATGACTACGATGAATGATAATGAAGATGTTCCGGACACACGAAAACACGATATGGATGTCTACAATGCAACTGGCTCCTCAAAAGAAAAGCCGAAAATAAGCCAGAAAGGCTTTCTCTAAAATTTGTCAATATCGTTTGTCTTTTGTTTCTTACCATCTTTCTTACGAAAGTATCCCGACACATAACCCCGAAAATATCTAATGCATTTCTCACAGTTTAAGAAAAACTGCTGTATTGAAGCGTGTTGGCATAATCGGTAGAGCACCATACCTGTTAGTGTAAGGCGATTGCTGGTTTGGAGGTATAAACGTTCGGTAAATTTGACCTCTTGCTACTGTTGACAAAGGAAAGAAATGATCTCAATAACTAAAAAATCACAGATAACTTATTTCACATCGATTGTGTGGGAAGATTGAAACTTGTTGAATTCACTCTCGATGACTGCTCCCTGGATACTAAGCCAGTACCCGCGCGGATTTATTGGCTAGTGCCGGCAATTTTCACCGCACCTAACGGGGATTGAACCTCGGTACAAGAGGCCGACGCTCTACATATACGTCTCTTGTTAGTATCAGTGTGGACCATTACGAAATCAAATGCGGGCGATTTCTCGTACAATATATACATTCATCTAGGTATATTAATCTATCTGGACTGCTAATAACTTTCTCGCTTTTTCTACATGTGTGATTCGATCATTTAAATGAAATCTAGCAAGAGACACAATATGCCTTTGAATAGGTATTTGCATTAACAAGATAAAATCTAAGTCTTTGTTAACTTTGTGATAGAGGGCATTAACAGCCATGTTACCCCTAAGACATCAAATGTCGTGTGTACGTTCCACACCAGGATAAAAGGTCTCATAGAACGTGGAATTGTTCAAATGTAGTTCCAAGAAAGCTATTTGGTTTCCCGATTAAACCAAATTATCAGCGATAATTCCCAAATCGAAAGGTTAAGGTCTGAAGCGAAGAAAATAAGGCCCTGATGAATGGTCCCAACGTTTTTTTTTAGACTTATCTCTTTCCGTTATATTCACACGTTTTATCACACTTAATACAAATACATCAAGAAGAAATTGTGATGAAAGTTGAAATCGCTCATGATGAACACTGCATTCCTTCGTCACCGTGGTTTATATACAATATTACAAACTTGCACATTTTTTTTTATTAGTCTTTAACTATCAAAAATAATTAATTTTGAAATGATATTGTAAGCAAATTACAGAATACACCACCTTTAAAGTTGCATACACACATGCCCCAAAATAAGGCCATCTCCTATTTGGCATATACAAGTATGGCCCATTACATCAACAGTATTTCAGTTTAATTGCTATTCTTATCTTGGATGAAGGAGGATCCCATACTTAACTGTCCATAACTTGAGACGGGTATAACCATCAGCGTTCCGTTCCATTAGCCAATTGTGAGACTATTTATTCTTAGAAACAGGAAATATTTTCTCTTACAAAACTATTTCTGATTTCTAACAACAGTCAAAAATTATGTTTACACACTTCCAGGGGTTGCTATTATCAAATGATGAGGCATTTTTGAAAAACAAAAAATCCTCCACAATTAGGGAAAAAGTAATTCACCTTTTGTCATAAAAAAAAATCATGATTCAATAAAATAAAACAAAACATCACATTCCACAAGCAGTATTTTATTTAAAATTCTTGATCAATAAAAATGTTTCAGGGGAAGTAACATCAAAATATCCATGTATATGTACAACTTAAATGTCAGACAGTCACAATAGCAAACTAAATATATGCATAATAATCGTAATTGTATTTGCATTCCTTCATTTGGTGGGGAATACTTGAGTAACCAACTGAACGCAGCTGCTGATGACAATTGTTACAAAACAACAAAGATAAGTCCATACCATTACTTGTCAGGAACCATTGAGACAAAAGGAGAAATGGCTTGTAGAAAACAATTTCTCATTTCATCACAATGGTTTCTAGAGTTATACTGGGCAGGTGCCTTGAATGAGTATGCTATAAATAGGAAAAATAACTGCAATAGTTCAAATAAGACAAAATACACTGCAGTTACTACTAATCCGAAGTATTTCCCTCAAGTAATTTTCTTTCACTACTATGGTTTCTACTAAATATCAGAAAAGAAATCTTCATTTCTTAATTTGTCATTTTCATCAGCAGATGCTATCAATGTGGTTCAGTAACAAAATCCAACATGAGGAACTTGAGTTAAAGTGATATACATATCATTTGTCAATACCATTCAAGGGGTTTATACCCATCACCACTCAGTCATCAATGACTAGTTAATCTCCTCTTATAAAACATATTGCAAACAATAAAAGGTGGAGTTGCAAAATGTCTGGAATTAAAAGATTTTCTTAGGAAAGTCATGTTTCTGCACCATCTTCCATTTCATTTTCCTTCATTTCACTGAGATGTTTCAGACCTCGCCTCTTCTTGCTTGCCTTCTGTGGTTCATTCTGTGGCATTCTGGGTACATAACCATCACCCTCTTGGGCTTTCTTAGCTGCCCGTAGCTGACGAGTATTCTGGGCGACAGCTCGGATATGCGGATACAGTTTGGTTACAGATCCGATGGCCTTTGTTCTGCCTTCCCTGAACACCATTCTCATGTTGGGACGTAGATATTCCGGGTTTTTGATGAACCTGAATCTGACGATGGCTTTGTCTCCCGTCCGTAAATGCTCTCGAGTCATAGTGATAATGGTTGCTGTCTGCCGCACGCTTCCAACATGTACTGAAATAAATTGGAGGTTAAAAATAATTATTAAAATACTTTAATCTCTTGCTTCACAATACCTTTGTTGACACAATATTTGTATTTAGAAACAATTGTGACAATCGTTTCTAACATGCATTCTATCCTTTTGTCACACTGGTTTCTACACAATATCAAATAGAAAACTTTAGCCCACCACAGATTCTTTCATGGGGGTATACGTTGACTAATAAGTAGTTATAATGCACATCAAAGCACTCCTGTATCAGAAAGATTTTTAAAAGAAATTATTTTGACAAAAGAAGTGATTGCATCTGAAAAGTTTGAACAGTGGTTTTTACCCAACTAAATAAAGGGTATTTGACATAATTTGTTAGATAATTTATAATTGGATTGTTCAAACATAGTCTATAACAGGCTATAAAATTAGTTTTGACCATAATTGATTATCAATTGAAAAAATTATGTGCCAAGGGATGGAAATATTTTTTATGCACAAAGTGTCAAATATAAAAATGCTTCAACAGAAATCCATAAGAATGATTCGAGCAAAGGTCACTTCATATCATTTGAATCATTACCACTAATATCAATAAATATAGTCTGTCACATGGGCCTCCTCTGCTTGGGATGTATTGAAACCAAATTAGACCAGATCATATGACTACAACAATGAACTTACTCATTGCTTGATATCTGATGCTGATGGTTGTAGGATGATGTAACACGAGTATCTCCCCTTCAAACTCCCAACATGCCTGTGGATTGAGTCTCGGAGACACCATCACCATACCCTTACGTATTGATGAACGTTTTATCTGAAACATACATCATACGATACATTAGCAAGATATCAAAGTATAGACCAATCAAAGCCTTTAAAGATTTCTTGCCTTCAAAGATCCACATCAGATGATTCTTTCACCAGCTGTCATGGGAAAAGGGAAGATTATGTATTCGGAAAGTCGTCATTAACACAATAAAAATTACCGTCAAATCAAAATAAGCTATTGTCATTATTGAATTTTCAAATATCTGCTAGGTATGCATATTAAGCTGTTTGCTTTTAGAAAACAGCCTAAATCACAATTATAAGTACTATATTGCTTCTTGGGGATAAATGAAAGAATATGATGGTAGCTTCACTTAATAACTTTTTATGTAAAATTATATAGAATACACTATAACTATTATTGCAATACTTTCAGACCAAATGGAAGAATTACAATATATATGGGTGGGAATTTTTGTAGTATTAGACATGTTTATGAACTAATGCATTCCTTTTTTACCAGTGAATTGAAGAACCTACATGCCTGATGTCTCCATAAAATTCATCATATCATGCAAAATCAAACAACCTCTATACTGCATCCAATCTGAACACATCAGGGTTATCCAATGAAAACACCTCTGAAATAATAGGGATGACGCCATTTTGTTTCCCGTGAGAATGGCGTCACTTTTCTTTCGTTTTTAAAAATAGATCTTAACCGTGAAATCTAAAAAGTCGTAAAAATTGATTGAGGAAACATCTTAACATGTCACAATAATAATTTCGCCATTTTGTATGAGTAACTGATAAAAAGGTGATTCAAAAGGATGTCCAACACTTCCATACACATTGAACTACTTAACATGCACGCTTAGAAAATGTGTTAATTACCGGATGCAGATTTACCCGAAAATTTGTAACACTACACTTATATCTGAGGTGTATTTCACAGCTCACGGAAATACCCGAGTAGTTCCGATTGTACTGCATCATCAACAGAGTGTATGAAATGCTTATCATCCAGCACCATTATATGGATATTGATTGATTTCTCCAATTACTCCATTACAACTCAACTTCACCCATCTAAAGTAAAGTATTTTAGAAACCACAAAGCTAAATGGATAAGTTGGTCGAAATAAGCATATCATTCATAGTCACAATGGTTTCTTCACACTACCAGAGTGATAATATTCTTTTATACAACTATGTTGTCTGCAGTTGTTTTCAATTTGGATCAGTAACAATATCTTATATATGGCTCAATGGCTTGACATTATCATACTTTTATCACAGTATCATAATTAAATAGTAATAACGAAAGAATGACAATAGCATACTTTTTTTAGAGAGAATGACGCTGTTTGTCCACCTCGTACTTCCTTCACTGGCATTCGCTTCCTGTGAATACTTTTGATAACCATGGCTGAGAACTGGCCCAGGGGGTCAGGCCCTAACATTAAAGTGTCATTTAATTTCACAAACCCCTGCAGTAGGGTCCCCGAGACCACTGTCCCTACCCCGGGGACAGAGAATGTGTCGTCAATCTGGAACTCTGCAGGACTAGTTAGGTTACACCGTACTCGTGTGGATAACAGATTTAAAAACATGCGTAACAAGTCCATGTTCTCTCCAGTCACATTGGACACTTGAAACACAGGGCATAATCTGAAAAGTATAGAGAAACAATATTTCAATCCATTCTGATTATTTAAAACATGTATAAAATAATATTCCCTTTCCATTTTTGGGCTTGATACCATTGTGAAAAATGTAGAAATAACAAAAACAGTTTTAGTCAATGTCATTTTTGTCTCATGAAAATAAATGACTAACCACTGATTATACACACTTAAAAGATTTACACAAAGATCAAATCTGACACCCTTGTTATGTCATAGACCCTTTTATGAAAAAAAGTGTATCTTGTTCTTGTTTTAAAGGAATATCTATAAAACAAAAACAGACTTATCATGAAACTACTCAAAAACATTGAAACAGAATGTGAAAAACATTTTCGTGTTTTAAATCAATTGGTTGTCACTGTGGTTCTATATGCCTCATTTTCTGACCTTCCATCTGTCTAAAACAATTTCATAGTATGGGATAATGTGACTGTTGCCAAAAAAATGGACTGACAGAAAAAGAATATTAAGTATGCACACTAATATCTTCATGGTTTGGGGTGTAACAAAACGAGAATGCCCTCTACCACAAGTTTCTTCCACTATGTACAATATCTTTATATGAAAAATAGGATTAACTCTTGACAAGTAACAGACAAAATGTAAAAACATTATTAAGTGGACAACCCTCCAATGTTTTTCTTTCTACTTTTTTCACCAATTCTTTTCATACCAATATTGACCCATCACAACTTTTTCATTGATTTCATTGTATTGTAACATGACAAATTTTGCCTACCGTTCAGATGTAAAAGTGGTTGCTGAAGAAATGACATCATCTGCATTTCTTATTAACACAGGCATTTTCCGACATCCTGGTGACTTGAGAATTCTTTGGAGAAGTTTTAGTGTGTCGTCTAACACATTTGGGGGACACATGTCTATCTTGGTGACCACAACAAACACAGGAACCTGTAGAGCCAGGGACAAACCCAGGTGTTCTTTGGTCATACCAATGATACCAGCATTTGCACCAATCTAAAACAGGAAATAGATAAATGTGGCTAGAGGTATAAAATAGGTGAGAAACCAGTGAATATTGCTTTGCCTTTTATTTTATGATGGGCCAATGTGACGGGAGATTTCGACCAATGCAGAAATAGCTCAATACTTCTAGATCGCATCAAATAAGACTGACTATGGGGAGTCAGTGTTAATTTCTGGAAACTACATGTACCTGTTCTTTTGTTGCCTGAGGAACAGAGATATCTCAGAATTTGCAATTTCATGCACTAAAAAATCATCATCATACGGTTCTGACAGAGATTGGTCTGTGTAGAGTGATGGTATTATTTACAATGTGGCGATATCCCAGGATGTTTCAGTAAATAATCTGCACATTTTCAAATGAGCAACTAAGTAGATAGACAAATAAGATATTATAGACAGAACTATCTTGAAATTTATTATGACAAATAACAAGTTTTCTCTTGTCTAAACTATCCTCATTCCAATTGTTTCAATACTTTTCGAAAAAAAAATGTTGGATTTTTTTTAAAACATTTTGAAGGTCAATCTTGAAGTGGTCTGTCAAAGGTAACACAGGTCACGGAAAGATTGTAAGAAAACTGATAAGATACTCACCATCAACATTGCAAAGTCAGGCACATGGCCTGTCATACCAAATACAGTCGTCTTCAAGTACTTTTCATGCCCAGCGAGATCAATAAATGTTATAACCTGAAAGATGAAATATAAGTGAACGAGAAGTCCTGTGATTAAACTAAGGATTACACAGAGATTCATTCCTGTGATTCAATTGCAATAAAAGAGCAGACACTTTTGTGGGAAACATAAATTAATATTGATGGCATATTTTCATGTTTCAATGTTATCATTTGTAGGAGAGGTAAAGCAAATACAGTTGGAGAAATAGGTACAAAATCAGTAAGAATTGTTTAAAACTTCAGATCATGTTAAAAAATGAAAGGGGGTGCTTCCACATTTCTACTGCAATGCTTCTTCTGATAAATATGATCTACCTAAGGAGAGATAGATTCACACAAATTCAGCAATTGATTCAAGACCTAAAAATGTCCAAAAAAACCCAAACTCCTTATCATTACCTTAGAAGCCTGTTCACAAATCTTCACCCAGTCTAAGTGTCCGTGATCAGACTTGTTCACAACCTGTCCAGTGGTGTCAAATCCAAGGATATCATTCCCCACGCTACTAGTTCGTCCTGTTTCCATCTCATGTTTGTGTCGGAAAAGCTTCATTCTTGCAAGACCACGCCCATTGTCTAGGTCTCCATGTGTGAGAACACCGAGTAGGGTACTCTTCCCAGCATCAACGTTACCAACCACAGCAACTCTGTACAGAAACAAATATATATTCTTTCTCACAGGCTCACTTAACTATTTATCTAAATATCAGAATGTTAACATCTCATTCTATCTGCCTGATCAGGGTCAGATCATCACATAAATGAACACAATGAATATAGTTGCTCTACAACCAGAAGATTAAAGAAACAACTTTTACAAAAGAAGAAATTACATGTTATCAGCAGTTCCCTTTAAGCCAATCAACATTGCTTCCCCCAACGATCACAAAGTAAACATGAATGTCATGCTTCATAGTTCATATATCTGCTGTTTATTTAGACCAGTAAAAAATTAATTTATGAGGAAATGGCTCTTACTCCATTTACATACATTTAGACCACAATGTCACATCATGCACATGAAGACTTTTGAAGTCACTGTGACAAAAGGAAAAATTGCTTGTTTCAATGGTTTCTACCAAAAGTCACTAAGAAAATGTCATTTTTATTCCTCATTATTGTCCCCTGCTTTATACTTTAACCAGTCATAATATCATATTTATGTAAATCATTTAAATACATGCCATACATACCTCACTTCCATAAAGTCTTCAGAAGACAACCTTTTTCGTAATAAAAACTCGACAACAGTCCCTTCTTGTTCTTGTCGCTCTCTAAGCTGTACTGTTTCATAGTCCAGTGTTTCTGCAATGGTTTTCAGGGTGGCTATGGATGCCTGCAAATCGTCACCTTTTAACCCCGGGGTATCTCCCTCTGTAAGAATTGAGAGATAAACACTTTGAGAAAAGAAGAATCATAACAAAGTTCTTTTGTTGCAACAATGGTTTCAAGCCTTCGACTGCAAGTGTAATATAATGAGAGTTACAATGAAAGGTAGCAATTGTATTTAACTATCACCACTTTTATCTTTTTACTTGTTAAAACACTTAAAAAATCCTACACTTCAGTACATTGTATCTGAAACTTGGTCTTATCAAGAACCCATTACTTTTAAGCAGTGATTTGTGAAATACCATCTTCATATGCGTATGCATAAAACTCTAAAACAGTCTCAAAAAAGGAGGCAAAAAAACGACAATTAGAATTGAAAATAAATGAGAAAAGATTATCTTGTTAGAATAAAAAAAATTGTTGAATAAGGAAAGCCAATTCATATGGACAATTACCCCTTCTATCTAGAAAGACATCTGTAACAGAATGATAAAGTCTAGTGATTGGTAAGTGTTGAAACAAAGCTAGAAGGAATACCCAACAAACTGCAATAACGGTTAAACTAATATCATGAATTTGTCTTATCTAAGTTAAAAGTGTACAAAGGCGACAGATAAATTAAGGTGCTTTTGTTGCCAATTTGATAAATAAAGCAACATAACAAATGATTTTTTTTTCTCAGAGTAAAACAGATTCTTAGAAAAAAGGGAATACATACTTGTTTTACATATTATGACTTTATGCTTAGACATGCATGCATTGTAAAACATGCAATTAAGATTACATTCATTAATTCAGCCTATAGAAAGTCCTTAATTGTGGGAAGGATTTGCTAGGTCTCACATTGAACCGAACAATCAAACCCTCTGTTATATTTCCACATAATACATGTATGTATTTAAGTACTTAAAATAATTAGATCATATTCATTTCATTCTTCTCATGCCAAAATAATTTTGACTTCCATCTCACATACATTTCTCAATTATAATAACTTCAATTAGCATACTCTTCAAAACAATTAATGCAATATAAATATGGAAAACAGTTTGTTCCATATTTCATTAATAATTTGTTTAATACATGTTAAACAAGCAATATAGGAAATTATTGTGACAAAAAATAGCTATTATCTATGTCAAATTTCCTCATTTCTTTTCCAGAACTTTTCCTACAGTGTTTCAATATATGTATCATTACAGTATATCAATCATAGATGGCAATCTGAACGTATTCTATACTACATGTTTATTTTGTTCTCTAAACCCTTTGTCCATTGATTTGTATCAGATCAGCATAAAGCATTGCTTGAAACAAAAAAACCTCAATCTTTTACAGAAAAAATGCACAAATTTCACTATTTAATTGAGATATATTCATCAAAACAAAGGGAGAAATCTGTTTTTATGAACAATCATTCACTTTTAAAAATTTACCAGAGCTTCAAAATGTCATACATGGATTAATCAAAACCAATCATATAGAGAATAAAGGGTTGATCCAAGATTAATTTAATATTGATAAAAATAATTGTTGGTTACAATCATGCAAAATATCTTTGCACAATGGTTCCATACACTCTGGATGTAACCAAAAAGATCTATTTACATGTACAAAAATTGATTCTATAATAAAATCTTGCTGGGGATATGTTTTATTTCCTTTAATCTATTTTTCTTTTGTTGAAGTCTAATGATCTTGACTGTTACAAGTATATGCAAAAATATGTATTTAAATCGAAAGCTTTACTATATCCCATCCTTTTTTAGGGTGAAATCCCGCAACATTAAACATATTCATTTACTTCAAATTTGCTTCATTTTCTTACAACCAAAAGAAGTGATAAAAAATCCCAACAAGAGAAGGGTCTATCTTAACTGGCCGTAGTCTTCATGTTTTAACAAGGTCATTAGCTGTATTGTTCATCATTAATATCATGTAACTAAAGTGGTCCACTGAACCAGAAAAATGACAAGACCGAAGCAAATAAATTGGGTTTTGATACATAACAAGCTATTAATACTACAACCTTTATCATCATTCTTTCGCAATTGATTAAATATTGATATTCCTAAATCAAAAGTATTTGTAAGTAAAAATAAAATGTATGTTAAGTTTAATATATTCTTCAAAAAGGGTAGACAATTTGGTTGTAAATATAAAGGTTTCTTCCTGTTCTTGTTGTATTTTATTGGAGTTTTCTGCTGTAGTTTTTCTCTCGAATCAAGAAGATCAGTGCACCTATTCATGTTGCTAGTATTTCCTACTGCACAATATTCTTCTCAACCCACTGATTTATCTTCAATATGAAAATAATTGATCATTGGTGAGTTTCAGTAAATAATGCTGCATTGACTTTTTTAACCCTTCACCAAACACCAAATTTTCGACTGTCCCAAATTCATGGTATTTCCCAAACACTGAGTGTGTCAGGAATGGATCAAGAGTCAATGAATTAACTGAATTTTCATGTGTAAAGAGTAAAGGACATTGATATGGAAGGCTCAATAAGCTACTTTAGTAAGTCCTTCACATTGGTGAAAAGTGCTTCAATGTTGTCCTAACCCTTATAGTGCTGGAACCATTTTCATGCTTATGCAAACAGTAAGATCACAGGCCAGCTGACAAGTAAATTGGCGGCTGGCCTATAATCTGACCCATTTGCTACTCTGAGTATCTTTCCTCACGACAATCAAGCAGATATTTAACGTATGGAAAGCAGACGACTCATAAATCTATATTAAGAAAATTACCCAGCATTCTAAGGGTTAAGCAGTCAGTGTTGAAAAAGAAATGACTTACCCCCAACCCCAACTTCATAGATGGTCTCCCCCTGTCCCTCTTCTACACGCTCTTTGATTGTCTCAAGGATATATTCATATTCCTCATTGCTGGGGCTCACAAGTGCTGTCTGAAATGTAAAAATTTGTTAATCATTCCTTGCTTAATCAAATCTGAAACAGCTTTGATTGTATTCCTATAAATAAATTTGGAAATATTGAGACAAAAAAGGTGTTTTTTTTCCTTACATGATAATACCTTACATTAATGTGTCTGCTATAAGTCTATGAAAAGTATGTACATAAAATTGTTTGCTTCTTTTGATGAAATTATTTCATGTCAATTTCTAAATATCTTAAAGGATAAAAATTGTGTCACGGAAATTTCACACTTAACAAGAATTTTAAAAAAATGTTGGAAAGGTAGATGTACTACATGTATCAACATGAATTATTCATCAAACAATCAAGTCATCTACTAATATTACTGAAAAGTTATTGACATTACATTTAAAAGAAAAAAGCATAATTGAATTTATCTAGGATATACTTCTTAAGTTTGACCACAATAAATCCTTCATTAAATTAAAAGATTTATGGTAATAGAAGATTTTATATGGAATATTCAGACAAGTATTTGTTAGCCCGTACCTTTGTGTTTACTGCTGGAGCATCCATGTCCATATCGTTATCCGGTGCAAACAAGTTTTCCCCATTTTCCATGGCCTCCTCATCAGGGCTAGGGCTCTTTAAACTGAGCCCGTTCTCTAAAGCACCTGCCATTCTTGATATAGGATTCTTTTCACTCTCTTAGAAACTTAAAGTTGAATGCTTAATGCTTCGGAAAACTTCCTTGAAATTCTTTCCAACTGTTACACCAAATTCCAGTTAATGAAATCTATGAATTTGATAATGATGTCAGATGATAGTAAAATAATGAAATTATGGCTGTTATTTTGATGTAATTATGTTCACTGAATGATATTTTGGCTGTCTATTTAATTTATTCTATTCAAATGTTCGAATGATCATTTTGGTTTGAGGAAAGTTTTTTGTCTACCACTTCACCACCAATCTACCATAACATTATGAAGACTCTTTATCTGTCTTGGAAGCTTTGACCTACAATTAAACAAAACATTTAATAGTAAGATGAAGTTCAGATGTAGGTTACAAGTCATTTGCATGCAGCACTTCAAAAACATTTTATTGATTCTATTGTCCGGGTTCACTGCCTAAATAGTCAAAAGTATTTGAACAGTCAAGGAAAAATCAACAGGGGTCTTCTTTTGACTGAACCTCTCTTAGCAATGCAAAAAGCATCCTGGTTGTTAACATGTTTCCATAATCTACCTCAGACAAGTTTCTAGCTATTTCATGGAAATGGTGACTGCATAATGAACAATTTACGATTTCCCACAAAAGTTCTGTAATTCCTCATAGGTATAAGTATCGATCATATGGCAATAGACTTTATTTCCCCAACAGCAGTGCACAATAATTTTTTCCAAACTACTATCTGCACCATTACCATTTATATGCTGCAATGATGTAAACAATTGGGCGTTAAGTGCAATATCATGGGTTCAACGCAAGACTATAGCAAGTGCTTCACAAATGTGAAGCACTTACTATATTATTGCGCTGAACCCTGGATATGCCTACTCAAGCAACACAGGGTTCACACTCAGGACTCCTGCTTAAAGACTCATTCACATTAATTAAGGTCTAAGCTACAGGAAAAGCACCCTGTAAGCTTTTCTTATTGTACATTTACACATTAGCAATTTTTCGTCACATCATTATGTAATGCAATAATCTGGTCATACAGTCAACTCGACAGTTCCGGATCACTAATAGAAAAACGATAATTTTTTCTTGCACTAACCCATTTCCTGTAGAAATCAACATATGAATTAAACGGGTAAAACATCCTCTGTCCATTTATACCAATGGTTTGCTGCTTTTATTTACCATTTTCCAGGTTTTGAAGAAAACAATAACGGGGTCATCGCGACAGTTTCGGATCAAATGTGACAGTTCCGAATCACGTTAATTGTCATATCATTTATTGTAAAAAGGGTTAACTTCACAAAGAGACAATAAGAACAGAAAATAATATCATCAATTAATACTTTATTTTCATCAAACACATGCCTTGTGCAATTTCCCTTTAAAGAATTATAATACTTTTTACTTTAAAGAGCGTATGAGAATGACCGGAAGTAATGTTGAGACGACCCCTATAAATCAAAGAGGTGATCCGAAACTGTCGAGTTCACCTGCCTTTATTCATCATGCAATTATACAATCCCAGACCCGTTTTAGCGTGAAAATTTTGCATAAATACATTCTATTATAATTTTTCTTACAAATTATGTCAAAGTGTAGTGCACATTATCTTTTTAAATGAGCGTCTAAATCGCCGAAAAAAAATATCGGTGAAATTAGGTCAACTTGCGGTGACTTGTCTCGGTCTTAACTGTTCCAAATTGATTGTGATCGCTTTACCAGAAGAGGAAATGTCATCTTGGTTTTGTCAAGAGCTAAATGAATATGCTAAATGACTGTTAAGTTTTTAAGGCCAGAGTTTCTTTGCATTCATAGAAATTTGACAACAAACATAAGATGATCCGGAACTGTCGATGATCCGGAACTGTCGATGATCCGAAACTGTCGAGTTGACTGTACTATGCAATGAAATATACAAGGATATATTAAACAGTCAACTTGACAGTTTCGGATCATCGACAGTTCCGGATCATCTTATGTTTGTTGTCAAATTTCTATGAATGCGAAGAAACTCTGGCCTTAAAAACTTAACAGTCATTTAGCATATACATTTAGCTCTTGACAAAACCAATATGACATTTCCACGTCTGGTAAAGTGATCACAATCAATTTGGAACGGTTAATTAAGACCGAGACAAGTCACCGGAAGTTGACCTTATTTCAACGATATTTTTTTTCGGCGATTAAGACCCTAATCTAAAAAGATAATGTGCACTAAACATTGACACCATTTGTAAGAAAAACTATAATAGATTGTATTTATGCAAAAATTTTCATGTTAAGACGGGTCTGGGATTGTAAAATTGCATGATGAATGAAGGCAGGTGAACTCGACAGTTTTGGATCAACTCTACGATTTTATAGGGGTCGTCTCAACATAACTTCCGGTCATTCTCGTACCCTCTTTAAAGGAAAAAGTAAAATAATTCTTTAAAGGGAAATCGCACAAGCCAAGTGTTTGGTGAAAATAAAGTATTAAATGATGATATTATTTTCTATTCTTATTGTCTCTTAGTGAAGTTAACCCTTTTTACCATAAATGATATGACAATTAACGTGATTCTGAACTGTCATATTTGATCCGAAACTGTCGCGATGACCCCGATCTTGTTTTCTTCAAAAACTGAAAAATGGTAAATACAAGCGGTAAATCATTGGTATGAATGGACAGAGGAAGAATTTTTCGTTAAATTCATATGTTGATTTCTACAGTAATTTGGTTAATACAAGAAAAAACGATCTTTTATCTATTAGTGATCCGGAACTGTCGAGTTGACTGTATCATAAAATAAAATGCATTGGACTCCATTTAAAAAAAAAAATATTCAGCGCAAAATGCAAATTAACTGAAGAACCTGCAGTACGATAACAGTATGAAAACACGATATTTTACTTTTGACGAGTTTATCCAGTTATCCTGTATCACGAAAATAAATGGTAACGTTAACATCCAACTTCAATATTGGAAAGTGCATCGGAAGAAGGCGACGAGGTAGATTATGATGCATTCTTTTGCAATGGCGATCGCACACCAAAGTTCTTACCTTTATAGCGTACGGGTATTTCAGAGAATGATGCAAGCACATGTAAGTAGGCCAGTTGGGTAAAACAGCTCGGACACAGCGCAAAGTTTATCGATAGATTTTACACAACATACCGTCACTCGTTGTGCGGAAGTGACGTTATGTTTTTACTTTTCGCACTGGTCCCCTGCGTCGGCATTTTCAATAGTCCAGGCCCCTAGGCCAGGGAACAAGTTTACCGCAATCGAAATTTTGATTGCTAAAATGAGCAATAGATAAATCTTCCGGATAGTCAAAGTTAAACTTTGGCGCGTCTACTGTAAAGATGACACATGAAGATATTCAAATAAATATTATCAGGACGGGTTGAATTAGAGAGATAATATACGTGTTCAATCTGGCTAGTCTCATTCCCAAACTCAGCGTAAATGGCAGGGTTACAATGTTAGGCGGAAGAGCATTCCAGTGGCGGATTCAATGGGGGTGCACTAGCCTGGGGCCCTGGACCATGTATTCCCGCACTAGTACGGGGTATACGTGCGGGCCAGGCTAGGGGCGCATCAGCGCACACCCTAAAATCGTCATTTGAAGTGAATGTTTTTATTTTTATTTATTTATTTTCATTTTTTCCACTCTTTTGCATTCTTTTGCATTTATCTTTTCAATTTGAGAAAAGCTTTGATATTTTTCTTACTCGCTCCACTCGCAAACGACGATATATAGTCGAGTGACACATCAGCATTTAATTGCCTTTCTGCGTTTTCTGCCTGCCATTCCGTCACTTATCAGAAATGACACTTTCGAATCCATTTACAAAGTAACCATGGAATCTGTCACCGGGGTGATCCAAGCTTTAACTGAATAAAATATCTACGCCTGGATCATTCGGACTATGAAATCCCACGATGAACCGTCGATCGCAAAACGAGATGAGTTTATGATGATCAACCTTGTCGAAGGCTTTATTGAAACCCATTTGGAGTATGCTTGTTTGCTTGCCTGATTCTTAATTGTCAGCAATAGCTTGGATGAAACCTGATTTGTAAACCTGATTTGTATCACAGCTGTGTTTAGATCTAAAACCATGTAACTTGCTGTAGAATTGGAGTTTGTGCTTGTCAAAGTAATTATTTTGGAGACTCAGATGTGTTCTAGAAGGTTGAGGTTATGCAGGAGTAGTATGGAATTAACTCGGTTTATACTTCTTTGGAACTTTTCATAAACCGGGGAGATAACAGCATGTCTCAATTCCCAAAGGACAACACCAGTGGTCATAGTGCAAGGTATCGTTTTATTAAACAACTTTAGGAAAATATTTGCGTAAGTCATAACTGATACTTATGGATAGAATCTTCAATGAAAGTACAATGTTACAATGTGACACGTCAATGGAAGCGTCTCGGAGAGACGATTACGTTGTAATACTGCTTCGCCCAATAATGAAATAAGAGGAATTGTTGTTGTAGACTTACGGAAATCTTAAGCGTAAACTGTTTAGTAAAACGGTGCCCAGTTCCTTAAGTATTGAGTATCAGGGCATGGACATCGTTTTACTACACGATTTAGGGAAAACATTCTCGTAGGTCAAAACAGATAAACATGGATAGAATCTTAAACGGAAACCCAATATTGCAAGGTGGCACGTCATTGGAAGCGTTTCGGAGAGACGATTTCAATGATGTGTTGCTTTTCAATATTACTTAACCCGTTATTGAAATAAGAGGGAATGCTGGTAACTTAACCTTAAGTGCTTAGTGAAACGGTACCAATGGTTAAGACCTTCATGGACGTTTTTGCTACAGACATCCAGTTCTTATCGCGCTGTTGAAATTGTGCAACACCTCTTGATCCGACCAGAATTTGTCCAGCCTATTTTGGAAACTTAATGTTGTTGGCACTGGCTACAGAATCTGAAGGCTGTTCCAAATTCTGGATGCTGTCCCCGTTGAGCTTTTTTAACGTATGTCAAACCCTAGTCCAAATGATCCAGACGTTGGTATTTCATTCTACAGCTTTGATCATCCGTGTTGGTCAAACCAAGGTCTCTGTGCAAATAGCTTTTCTTGTTTCTCCTCCATGTTTCTCTTAATGTGAAACTGTCTCTCCATTTAATGAAATAAGTTATCTTGGAATCATGTCTGCCACTTGCCATTTTGTAAAGTTCTATTATATCTCTGTGATATCTTCTATATTCAGCTGCGGAATGTTTTGGGATCTTTAAACTTTCTTTAGTACACTGACATTTACCCCCTCGGGTATTTGCCTTCATAGACTTGCCTCCTCGACTTATTGTAGAGGGCGGACAATTGCCCCCCTCCCAAATATTTTCATAATTTGTATTTGAACATCGTGTAACATTTATAAAGTCGGTTCTTTTCGACTAAGGTTGACAAAATGAAGTTGTCCATCTCAGTTGATTCGCCGACGTAAATTTCCTATTTTTTCCCCAGTTTAATTGTTTCTCTTCTAGTTAGATGTGAAAGGTGTTTATAAGAGATAATTGTCTAGATAATCCTTTTCTCGAACGCCATCTATAGCTTAACCCTTTACCAAACGCCAAATTTTCGGCTGTCCCAAATTGAAAGAGTTTGCAGACAACATTTCAAAATGCGATGAAATTGGGAAATAATCCTCTTATAGAATAGAACAAATTGTGGGAAAAAGAAAAATTGCTCGTTACGAGCAATTTCTCCTTTTCCAACAAAGTTTTTCAGAGTCGTCTGCAACAAATTGGTTGAATGTCGTTATTGTTTGGTAATGGGTTAACGGTCATCACGCATGGTTGGGTGAGCGTGATCGATCTGGTGTCAACTGAGTAAAATATCTTTCAGGGGAAATTGTTCAGATCTTTTTCAAATATTGATTATATAATGCGATACCGCAAAAAATAATAAAGAATTAAAATATATATAATTGGGTGGGGGCAAAGGTCCGCCCTATACAGGAAGGGATAAATATCTAGGTTGGCAAATGTCTGGGAGAGCAAATGTCCGGGAATCTCTTTCTTCATATCTTGAATTATTTAGGCCTGGGTTTTGGTAGGGTGTCAGTCTTTGTACTCCTTTAATGGGATTGATGGGTGTTTCTGTATACAGAAACCATATTGAGCTTGCATAACCCACTGGTTATTTCTTTAGTAGTAAGATATGGAAACCAGTTTAAAAAAAATATGAAAATTTAAGTAATTATTCAAAACTGGTATGTATCAATTCTCGTCTTGTTTGTGGACATTCGATATATATATTTTGACATGTGGAAGTATTCTTTAGTCGAATTAAGACTAAATGTAACACTAATGTGTGCTTTTGAAGTTTGTTGACAAGCCGACCTTTGGCTTCCAATCAATCAAGGTAGTGATTTTGGTATATCTTTTGTATTGAAGAGGTGTTTTCTAGCCGAATCGAAACTAAAAAAGCCATGTATGCCTAATTTTGAAATTTTCTAACAAGCCCAGTGTAGCTTTCAGGTAGTGGTACTTTGTTTCTAGAAATCATATGACAATCAGTAAGCATCACAACATGCATATTCAAAGTTGTCTGAATCATTTTGCCATTGTTTGTTTCAAAGCAGGCTTAAATATTTCAAAAGTGGCAAGACATCGCAACTCGTTTTGAAATCAAATACGGAAATTGAAGTTATTACATGTACTTCAAAACTGATATTTTACTTCAAGAGGTTGAATAGTGGCACTTTCTTGCCATTGCCCGGTCAGTTGATCCGAATACCATTCTAGATTAAAACAAATGTTTGGTAAGGTTGTAATTGCACTTTTAAATTTTGTAGATGTTCCCTCATCGAGAATTAAGTGGCATGTCAAGATTTAAACCAGCACGAGAAGATGTTCATAAAGCTTTAAAACTGCCTGCGTGATAATGGTGAGAAACCAGGGTGACGAAAAGGAGAATATGCTTGTATCAGGAAAACTCTACTATTCAAGACAGTGTATTGCTTGTCAAATAGTAGAAAGCAGAGCATTGGAACAAGTGTTTTTCAATAAAAAAAAGTTGGACATTCTTGATCATTCCGGGGTCGTAGAGCGAGTAGATGTATAGAGCATCGATCTTTTAGACAAGGAACCCTATTTTATGTTCCTCATATTTCTCTAATTCAAATAATCTGTTCTGTACATTAAATCAGTAAGTCTTCAAGGATACATGTTTCAAAAGGAAATAGTACCAATCAATCCCAGGGTATTACAGGTAAGCTTGGTATAAAACATTACCACCTTACGCCACAATTTGGTGTCTGTTGCAATCAAAGCACTGAAGGCACTTATTCTTTGCATGGTGTTTAATGCAATATCAACAACTTTTCAGTTTTGCAACGGCTTTCCTGGATCCACAAATACTAGGCTAAGGCTCTGAAGTGACTTGCCAAAGGTCACACCCACGAAACCAGAGGTGTCAATGGGGTGTGAACCTGAGACCGATTTCTAAGTCCGACCACTTAACCACTTGGCCACGTAAATGCTCATTTAACAATTATTGAATTAAAATACAAGTTTTCAGCATCGTCAAAATGTAGAAATTGAAAACCATCATTGATTTAAGGATGAGGAATGTTTAAATCATCTTTTTAAAAAAAATTACCCACACAACACATTTTGTGAGATAATCCCTTTAAGGCTAACCATTTACATGTACATGTACACTGGAGTCAAACAGGAAAGGCCCATCCCACTTGGGATGTTAACCCTTATAGTGCTGGAACCAACTTCATGCTTATGCAAACAGGTTAGATCCAGGCCAGCTGCCAAGTAAATTGGCGGCTGGCCTGTGATCTAACCTATTTGCTACTCTGGGTATCTTTCTTTAACAAAACTAAGCAGATATTTAAGGTTTTGGAAAGCAGATGACACAAAAACCTAGTTTTAGAAAATTACCCAGCATTCTTAGGGTTAACTTTACTATGTAACCTTTGTTACACTTCTGTTAATCAATATTCTCACATCCTTGACTGAGGCTACATAGGCATTGAGCACAATTCGGTGAATACAAAGTCAAGTTCCATACTCCTAAATAGAAAGGCAAATGGCAGGTACCACACGTAGGATAACCAGATAGTCACAAGTGTATACCAATGTACCTCACAAAAAATACAACAAACAAGTGTTCACTTTTATATACAAACTTTAAATCTACTATCTGTTCTTATATACAATAGAAGTGAAATAATGAAACTATATAAATTTCACTGTAACCCTGCTCAAAGTTTTCTATGCAACAACAATGTCTCAAGGTCATAAGTCTTTAGGCATATTCCTCTTAGAAACAGATTCAATTTTTCATGGAATTTGACTCATCATTTTTCAACTTTTATTATTCAACTGAATTGACAAGTCAGCAAAATGCCTCAAAATGAATATTCATAACCGTTATACTAATTGAATTATGTACAAAACTCTGAAAAATGAATGAGCATGGATGATGCTTTCAATAGCTCTTATTGTGAAAACAATTTTGACAAACAAAAGGGGCCGGGGGGGTTTTGTTGACCGGTTAATTCAAATGAAGGCAGCTTAACATTGGAATATCAAAAACCTAAAATAATGACCTAGTTCCACATAAAGCTAGTTAACCCAATGTTTAACATATCATCATTTTAACACATTACCATCTAACACCAGTTTTTGCGTCTTGTAGCAGACGACTTTCAAAAAGCATTTTGGCAAAAGGAGAAACTGCTTGTCACAATTGACACATCTTTAGCATATTTTAAAATCCATTCTAACAAATGAAAACAACGCTTGTGATGAGCAATTCCTCTTTTTTTACAATGCTTTCTCCCCATCAACCCAAAGAAAATGCTAATATTAAAGCTTTATAATAGTTGTCTGCTGTTTCTCTCTATTTGGACATTTCATAAAAACCCATATATGAGAATAAGTGACATAAACAATTCAATTTAACTTATCCTAAAGCCATAATCATTAGAATTGACACTGTCTAAATGTTGCTCAAATACCATACCCTTAATGATTGTCCTAACACCTGCTCTCCCCCCCCCCATGCAGAATTATGAATACTAGAAATCATAAAGACAAAAGAATAAATTGCTAAAATAAATTGAACAATTAATACTTTTGTCACAATGTTTTCTCTAATATTACACACAAAAAATGTTCCTTTTGTGGACAATGTTTCTCTTATACATGTATTACAGAAAATATAGATTTTTTAAATCTCCAATCTCTTTCAATTTGGAATGGTCTGAAATTAAAGGTGAATTGTGATTAAATTGAAAGACAATAATCATTTCTTTCATACATATTATTATGTATTGTCTCTTTAATCCACAACACCTCTCTGATGCAAATTATCAGTTAGTGCTTTTGTTACAATGGTTTCTACCCAATATTAAAGAGCTATCTTTGTTGTGTATTGTTTTAATCAATTTGGACAAACTACATATTTCAATATGGGAGAATCAGTTAAGACATGTACAGGAAATGACTAAAAAGACCACTGTAGCATAAGGAGAAATTGCTAAGCTTTCTCCCCAACACAAACTGTTGTTGGTAAACGACAGATTGCTCGAATGAACAATTCGAGGGTTCAGTTCAAGACTATAGTAAGTGCTTCATAAACATGAAGCACTTTCTATAGTATTGCACTAAACCCATGGATTCTTCTTACACAAATTCATCTCATATGACTGCAGCGGATGCATAAAACAGAAGATTAACAAGGGGTTACAGGAGTTTTGAAACCCAATTATCCATTAAAACACAAGATATTACACACCTACACAGCTCAGATGAGCTTGATTCCCACAACAAAAACACATAGCCTGATCAAAACATGAAATTGTACTAAAGTGTTATTAATAAAAAAATCTCCCATCTAACAAACATAATGTAAAAACAAAGCATAATTATCATCAAGAAAACACCAAGATATTACTAATTGTTAAACAAATTCTTCAACATCTACAACATAGCAGTAAGGTAGTAAAACAATTCATAATCTTAAGTCTTGTATATTTGCTGGTAAATTCCTTTCTGCTACTAAGACAATTGATACAATTGTAGTTACAAATTACTCAAAACATAAAAACATTATTGAGTTAGAGCTACTTCTAACTGCACCCCCCCTTACAAAAAAAGACAAAACAACAATAACAGACTGACTAAGTGACAAAGGAAAAAAATGTATAAGGCAACTTGTCATTTTAGCATGAGAAAAATGCTATCAAATTAAGAATAAATCACTTGATCCATTTATGTAAGATAGAAATTTGTTATCCTCAAAAATAATTTACCGCTAACAAATTAAGTTAGAAACACAGCAATTCATTATGGGGTATTGGAATATAAATATATGACAAAAGAATTAACTTCATTCAATAACAATCTATCACCCAAAAACTGTATTTACTCAACGAAATAACAAGATCTTGTTGTCTAAGAAGGATAAAATAAGCATCGTTAACAACTTTTTCGGCAATCCCCTTAGTTAAATTGGACTATCAAACATCAAATGTTTCATCAGTCAAACATTGTTTTTAGATGGGTGTTACATAGCATCACTTTATTTCAGTTAAGTTGCGATGCCTGACTCTTTATGAAGGAGGATGGCCCAATACTCAACAGCTCATAAGGGCTGGTCAAATGGGGTAGAACCATTCCCATTTCATAAGTCAGACTACTGGTACCTCTCATGAAAATCCAAATGCTCTCACCGGGATTTGAACCCAAGCGGAGAAGGGCCATGTCATTTTCTGTATTAGGCCATGGAGGCCCCTAGTCCATATTTAGTTTTTAACCCTTAGAATGCTGGGCGATTTCTAAAAATAGATTTTTGTGTCATCTGCTTTCCAAAACCTTAAATATCTGCTTAATTTTGATGAAAAAAGATACTCAGAGTAGCAAACAGGTTAGATCACAGGCCAGCAGCCAATTTACTTGGTGGCTGGCCTGGATCTAACCTGTTTGTATAAGCATGAAGTCAGTTCCAGCACTATAAGGGTTAAGCCGAAAGGTTTTTGTAATAACAATGTTATCATAACATCTGTAAGAAAAGAAAACATGTTTGAAAAAACAAAGCCAGTATGAGCAGGGTACCACGGTTTCACAGTAAGCTAGGCCTTCCTTTATTTGGTATATAAAATGAAATGGTTTGGGTGAACTTTGGTTGTAACAGCTAATCAAGATTTTCATATGGAAAAGCAATCCATATCTTTGAAAGTCTTGAGAGGTAATAGTAGTGTTTGGTTTTGAAAATGGCTAAAAGTACAAGTGAAAAAGTATCATGGTCCTTTAACATAAAATCAAACTATCGATGAAAATAGAGTAAAAATGGATGAATTTGTCATTTAAAGCACTTGTGTACATATAATATATATTTTTTAAACCCTTTGTAATAAATGAAACTTTGGAGACAATGATATTTCCCAATTATAGATGATTTATAAATAATTTAGTCATGAAAGTATAGAAAACAAAAGTTCTCCATTTTAATCCTTACCCTGCCAAGTACCCTTAATGAAAGTTCCTGTCAGTGTCAGCTATATTTCAAACCCTATAAGAAATTATCCCAGTATTGTTGTTTATACCCCAATAAGTTTTTTTTTTTTAATATGGGTTTTACATCATATCAACATTATTTCAGTTATGTAGCGATGCCCGACTCTTAATGATGGAGGAAGACCCAATACTCAACTGCCTATAAGGGCTGGTCAAGGCGGGTAGAACCATCGGCATTCCGTAAGTCAGTCGGGAGACTGTCTCTCATGAAAATCCATATCCCTCTCAGGATTTGAACCCACACAGAGAGGGGCCATGTGATTTAAAGTTCTGTACTCTAACCACTAGGCCACGGAGGCCCCCCCCAATAAGTAGTTCAGTGCAATACTATAGTTAGTGTTTCACATAATTATGTGCTGGACTTACTGTAGTCTTGCATTGAACCCTGAAATGCTTATTGATAAACTTATGTGATTTCCGTTATATTCTGTTCAAAAGAGTCAAAATATAGACATTTCTGAAATAAATAAAGTAATTTTCAACAGGAGTCATATTTGTGATTGACAATTGTCCATTCAGCCGAGAAAGGGTTACGGAACAGTTTATAAATCATTTGTAGCAGTCACAATAAGTAACCTTCAAAATAGAAACCTTCATTCAATACAATAAATAATTGGATCACGGATAAGTGCCCTCCCGGAGAAGTGCCCCCTCAAATATTCTTTTTAACTGGGCGGAGAACTGCCCTCCTACTTGAATTAAGAGGGCGGAGAGGTGCCCTCTCATTAAAACTGGTGTCCCTAAAAAGCCCTCCTTTGTGTCGTTTCCCTTTAAAGAATACCCTTCTGCAAGACGTTTTTCCTCATGTGCGATAACCAAAGACAAATGAACAAAAATCGTCAATGTTATCGTATGCTCACAAAGTTTTCACAACTGAATTATATGCTATCCTCTCTTTTTCCGCAGGTCAGACAAAGAGCGACAAAATTCATGAGCAAGCAATTTCACAGAAGAATATACAAACTTTAAAAAATGATCGTTTTGCTTGTCTTCTATATTACTGATCTCGACAGTTAATTATGATATTTTGATAAAATGTTGCCTGCTCTCTTCAAAGATAATAAGTACATACTCAGTTATTAAAATCGGTCCGGTCCCCAAAATAAATGATGGCTTTTAACTCAACTCAAATGCAAACTGACATCCCTTTTAGTATTTGGTTGAAAAGATATTCAAGAAACCTCTACAATTTACTTGCAAAATGCAATATTACATTATTCCGCTTGTACAAATGACAAAGTTTCATATTGTTTTACAGGGGGGCAGATATCCGACCCTCCTAATTTAGTGGGAGGGCACTTCTCCGCCTTCTTGAAATTAGGGGGCACTTCGCCGGGAGGGCACTTCTCCGGATACCTAAATAATTGCGTAACTGAAAGTAGCAATTGTTTCTCAATACTATTTAACAGGTTAATCACGATACTTTCTTCATGACTCAATAGTTGATAACTTTAATACATCAAAAACGAAAAGCTTAAGAAATTGTTGTGGCAAAATTGTTGTAATGAGCAATGTCTCCTTTTGCCACAATGATTTCTTGACAATTTGAAGAGGATATGCAATGAAATGTAGTTTAACTCTTAAGATACTGTTTGCAAATGCTGTGAATTTTGAAAAATATCAAATTCCATTCAAGTAATAGTTGAAGAAGGATGCTGTGAGAAAATACAAATGAAATTTGTGGAGAAATTGCATAAACAATAATGCCATTATTATTTCTAATGCTTTATGACAGTTAAATCGAGGGTTCAATGCAAGACTATAGTAAGTGCTCCACAAACATGAAGCACTTACTATGTTCTTGCATTGAGCCTTTAAAATGGCAGTGATTAATATACAATTGTTATCTATGTTGACTCGATAATGATTATTTTAATAATATCTAAAATCACAATGACTGCTTGGTTGTGTTTTTCTGTGACATGAAGAAACAAATTTGACCCACAGGGGTCTAAATTTATCCTGGGGTCAATACTAAGTATTATGTTATTATATTACATAGTTTTGACCTCAGGATAAATATAGACCCCTGTGATTTGACTTACAAGACACATGTGTCATAAGGTAGAAAACATGAAATGAGAATTACTTTTGCAATATGATAATGACATTCCTCAATGACATCTATTTCAATCACATGACAATGATGTGTCACATGATAATGAAATATACCACACAGCCATGCTTTTTATCACATGACAATGATGTGTAACATGATAATGAAATATACCACATGGCCATGCTTTTTATCACATGACAATGATGTGTCACATGATAATGAAATTTACCACATGGCCATGCTATTTATCACATGACAATGATGTGTCACATGATAATGAAATACACCACATGCTATTTATCACATGACAATGTGTCACATGATAATAAAATATACCACATGGCCATGCTATTTATCACATGACAATGATGTGTCACATGATAATGAAATACACCACATGGCCATGCTATTTCAATCACATGATAATGAAATATACCTCATGGCCATGCTATTTATCACATGACAATGATGTGTCACATGATAATGAAATATACCACATAGCCATGCTATTCATTACATGACAATGATGTGTCACATGATAATGAAATACACCACATGGCCATGCTATTTCAATCACATGATTATGAAATATACCTCACGGCCATGCTATTTATCACATGACAATGATGTGTCACATGATAATGAAATACACCACATGACAATGCTATTTATCACATGACAATGATGTGTCACATGATAATTAAACATACCACATGGCCATGCTATTTATCACATGACAATGATGTGTCACATGATAATGAAATATACCACATGGCCATGCTATTTATCACATGGTAATGAAATATACCACATGGTCATGCTATTTATCACATGACAATGATGTGTCACATGATAATGAAATACACCACATGGACATGCTATTTATCACATGACAATGATATCTGTGTCCTGATAATGACATGATACAAAATGGTGGTATGTGGCACATGATAATGCCACATGAAAATGACATGTGTTACATGATAATCCCTATGGAATAAGGTGTCAAACTGTTGAGAACAACACATATATAATTGGTGTAATACACATATGGTAATGTCCATGTTCTTTTACATCATTTTTCATCATTGTCTCCTCTGAAAAGAAATAAACTATTCTTTATCACTTTGCAAAATAAATTTCTGTATTCTAATTTGTTTATTAGCTGAGCACACATTTGAACAACCAAAATAAACAATATGTAATATTCATGGAAGAATTATGCAAATTTGAGGGCATAATTCATTGTTATATATAGAACATGAAGGTAAATAAATAGAAAGCACAATGGATCTGTGGATGGCAGTCTGAGTGCTTTTCACTAGGCCGATGTGAATGCGTTTTTTAAAGGTTTATTGGCTCTGTTTGTCAGAAAAACTTAGGATTTTACACATTCTTTGTTGTTGTTTTTTACACAAATTATGTTTAATATTGTCATAAAGGAGTCAACAAATCTGTTGAATTTCATTTGAGGTTTTCAGAATGATCATGTTCAAAATATTGAGCAGGGCTCCTAAGGGGAACAAATATGGTTTACAAAACATGATCATTTCATACCAAAAAAAGATAACCAAACCTTTACACTGTAGCTGACCACATTAGAAACAGTTGAGACAAAAACGGTGCGAGACGTATCATTTCTTCTTTTTCTCAAAAAGGTTTCTACAAAGAATTACAAAGAAAATGATTTTCGTCAAATTTTATGACAGATGTTTGCAGTTGCTTTCAAATTGGACCAGTCAAATAGTTTCATATGAGGCAATGGGTATATTCATCAGAGAAAGTGATTGTTTATGACCTACCTTTCATCGGGTTTGCTGTCATTTGATTTTCTTCTGAAATGGAGAGCAAGGAGCTTACATTAGTATGACATCAGTCAAACAACAAAACATTAAGTTCTTAAAATAATTTAAATCATGACATTTGGTAGAAACTATTATGTCCAGACAGTTAACCCATTACCAACCTATAACGACATTTAACCTCTTTGTTGCAGACAACTCTGGAAAACATTGTTGGAAAAGGAGAAATTGCTCGTAATGAGCAATTTTTCCTTTCCCAACAATGTTTTCTTCCCTATCAGAAAAGTATTTTCCAATTTCGTCACATTTTGAAATGTCGTCTGCAAACTCTTTCAATTTGGGACAGTCAAAAATTTGGCGTTTGGTAAAGGGTTAATTACATTTCAGGTGCAACTCATCCTTTAGATATAGTGGCTTAGAAAGAGTGATGCAGCATATGTGTCTACAGCAGAGAAAGAGATTACCATTATCTGCTCAAGCCTGTTTGTTAAGACAACACATATATCACATCTAGTTCTGTGGGAAAAAACGTATGGATATCAATTGCTGGATAACAATCTTTTGTAAGATACTGTGTACATAAACATGTTCATAAAACATGGTAAAGATTGGGTGTGAACTATTACTCAAGAGCAAATACTCTGATGTCTTGGAGTGACCTTGCCATATATTAGTCAAGATGTCATGACCTCAAATATTTTTCAATGAGGATAAGTAAAAATTGGATGATACCCTTTTTAATAAGAAAACCAACATGCCAAAGACCACCATTATAATCATTGAAGAGCTGAACCTCCAAAGTTTCTATGACAGTACAGTGCTTTTTCAAATATTGAACTTGGGCAAGATTCCATGGCAACAAAAATTTTCATAAAGCTTGGTAAAGAATACTTTCAATTAGAGAGCATACAAATTACTGTAACTGGCGAATTGACGCAAATCAAAATGTCATCAAACTACCAGTATGGCAACAATCATCATTATGTAGAACAATTATTCATGTCCAGTTCCAATGGTTAAAAAGTTTTTACCTTTCTTGAGATCGCTCTCTACTCTTGCTGGAGGACTTTCTTCGACTTGAACTTCTCTTTTCTCGACTTGAACTTCTCTTCTCTCGACTTGAACTTCTCTTTTCTCGACTTGCACTTCTCTTTTCTCGACTTTCACTTTTCTTTTCTCGACTTTTGCTGCTGGACTTTTCCCGACTCTTACTGGTTGATTTCTCTCTACTCTTGCTTGTCGATTTCTCTCTACTCTTACTGGTCGATTTCTCTCTACTCTTACTGGTCGATTTCTCACGACTCTTACTGGTTGATTTGTCTCGACTCTTGCTAGTTGATTTTTCTTGACTCTTACTGGTTGATTTCTCTCGACTTTTCGATTTCTCACGACTTTTTCTCTTCTCTTCCCTTGATATACTTCTAGATAATGCGCGGTCATTACTTTTGCTCCTGGATTTATCCCTCAATTTATTCCTGTCTACACTGGTGCTTTTAGTTCGATCCCTGGAAAATAAACTATCTAAGTTGAGAAAGATAACAAAACAATCCTTTGATTTTGTTTCTGATGACAATTTAAGTTATTGTGGGCAAATGATAAATTGCTTTAACAAGCCATAATTATATCCTTGCCTTTATTTTTTCAATTTACATATTTGTAATTTTAGTCTTTTATACATTATATGGGGGGAATTGGAAAAAAAAATGGCGGCTACAATATGAGTTATACCAGACTACCAGTAACAGATCCATTCCCTTTTTTTCACAATAGACTCTTGCATTGATGTGTGTTAATATATTTTTGAACAAAAATAACATGAGACCAAACAATTTTACAAATCATTATGATAACTATTTGAAACTTTGCTATGTGTTTTTTCTATGCAATAGAAAGTAAATAATCTTATGCACATTTGATCAACAGTTTCAAGATTTTTATCATTTAATATACTTTCGAAAAGCCTTTTTTGAAGTATGATAACTGTGTTTCTTGAATATTTGATGTCATTTTATGATAGACTATCATCAAATCATTCCTTGTACTTTGTTATTATCAAATTGTATGTAACCTATTATATATGGGCAGTTAACTGTCATGTTTTAAAAAATGTAGAAAACACGGGAAATAGAACGCCTCAATACCTCGGATAACTTGCATGTTTCGCAGAATATTCAAAATAAAAACTTTTGGTCATTGTAAATGATTACTGCCCAATTATCATGGAAAATAAGAACCCTGAGAAATAATTATGAAACATGCAGAATAAAATGTTTGAAATTGACACTTCATCTCAAAATTGAGTATCTGAGAAAATTTGGTCGAAAAGATTTCATGAAAGGAATTGCTGTTGTTTTCATTTTGGACCATTCACAAATACCTATATAGAGGAATGGGCTAACCCAATACCAAACACTATTGACCTTTAACCACTTTGTTGCAGACGACTTTGGAAAACATTGTGGGAAAATGAAAAATTGCCCTTTCTCATAATGTTTTCTGTTCTATCATCTGATTATTTTCAAATTTCAGCACATTTTTACAAATGTCATCTGCAAATTCTTTTAATTTGGGACAGCCGGAAATTTGGCATTTGGTAAAGAGTTAAATCAGTTTTGCAAGCATTGTTATAATAAGAGTACCTTTTAGCATGTCCATTCCTCTCTTTACTGCGACTTCTGCTCCTGGATTTGCTACGCTTGACTGGGGTTTCAGACCTGCGCGAGTCCTTTCGTCTTCTTGACCCAGATCTACTACCAGACCTGGAGTGGGAATTATACATTTTTATAAAACACAAACATTTTGATATTGTAATTTTGAACAGGTCACTGTTATCATTTAACCTTTTACCAAACACTAAACTTTTGACTGTCCCAAATTCAAAGAGTTTGCAGACAACATTTCAAAATCTGATGAAAATGAAAGATTATCTTCTATTAGGGCAGAAAACATTGTGGGAAAAGGAGAAATTGCTTGTTACTAGCAATTTCTCCTTTTCCCGCAACATTTTCCAGAGTCGTCTGCAACAAAGTGGTAAAATGTCGTTGTTTGGTAATGGGTTAAGCAACCTTACACACAGAGCATACACTCTGCTCATTTATTACTCGGACAGTCTGTAAATTAGGCAGATAACTCCATATCAAAATTCAGTTACAAATAATGTTACAAGAAAACTTATTTTATTGATACTTTATATTTCTTCTTCTGTCACAATAAGCTTTAAAGGGAGTATCTCACAGATTGTGCTTTGTAGGTAACCTTTGTTAAATTTGTGATTTAATCAATCCTCGTGGCTAAACAAAGACAGTTTTTAATTTTTCTATTCTAAAATTGCTAAATATCTGTTTTTTCTTCTAAAAAACAATGAAATGAGCTTCAATACCTTTCAGTAATTCAATGATTTTGCAACACAGTACCAAGGTATACAAATGGATAGTCAAATGTTCATGAGACCCACATGATTTGTTTGTACGGTGTTTAACGCTGTATCATCAATTTTTCAGTTATGTAATGGCTTTCTTGGATCCACCAGTACTAGGCTAGTCCTCTTAAGTGACTTGCCAAAGGTCACATTCATAAAACTAGAGGCTCCAACCAGGAATCCCCAAGTTGTAAGTCCGTCACTTAAACCACTGGACCATGCAGGACCCTGAGACCCACATGAAGGTGGTATTTAAAAACTGAATTCATCAATAGTGAGAGACAAACCAGTCATACCACATTGACTTCAATAAAGCAATAAAGAACATTGGCCAAGCAGAAACTTGAACTCAGGTCTAAATCCCTTGTAATCCAAGGCCAGCACACCATCACTGACCTTACATGGCTTGGCTTAGAAATGAGTATAAATGGCAATAAATGTTGGGTATCCAAGTTGTCATAGTGGTTAGCTTAAGTATTTGAGATTGGGGGATCCTGGTTTGAATCCTGATAGTAGCATGTAATAGAGTGCCTATTATTGCTTACCTATCACTTCTGGACCGTTTTGATCTCCTGAAAACAAAAAGAAGAAAAATCATAATACATTCTATCAATCAAATTTTTTCCAATTCCCTTTACAGATTATCTATCAATCAAATTTTTTCCAATTCCCTTTATAGATTATCTATCAATCAAATTTTTTCCAATTCCCTTTATAGATTATCTATCAATCAAATTTTTTCCAATTCCCTTTATAGATTATCAAAGTTATCACATAACCAACTTACGCCACACTTTTGCATCTTGCAGCAGACGACTTTCAAAAAGCATTGTGTCTAAAGGAGAATTTGCCACAATGCTTTTTCAATCCTTTCACATATCACAACAGCAGAACTGAAAGGTTTTGCATTGTTTACAAAGCTTATCTAAAGTTGTTTGCTTCAAGTACAAAAATGTCGTCTGCAAGTGGTAAAGATTTAATGAATTCTAAAATATCAACAGAATCTAATCATAAAGTACGAAATCTGTGAAAAAAAAAGTACAAAGTCAAAGAAACCATGATTACACAAGGAAATCATGTTCTTCTTTAGCACTTTCATCCTTAGAAACCAAACCCTGGATATACTGCACAGACAGATGTATACATGTAACTATACTTATATTTGCCTTGCTAAGTAACACTGCCCATAAGGACTGGTGAAGTCGTTTTAAATCATCTGAATTCCGCATGTCTGCTGACAATCTATCACTCATGTTTGTTGAAATATACCATAATTTGAACTAACAGAAAGACAATGCCATGAGATATTAAGTTGTGTGTTTTAACATTGAGCATGATCCCAATCTTATTTCTTCTTAAAAGCAAAGCTATAATGATAATAGATTTCTACCTTAGATCAGATGTCAATAAATCTAATACAGAAGCTAGACATGACCTTGCTTAGCTTCTATGAAAACTAGGTGTTGATCATGTTTGGAAGTGTGATGCACACTACACTTATTAAACATCATGATACATACTTTGCTGCCCTGGAGCCAGATGGAGACCTAGATGACCTTGACTTTTGTCTGTCATATGACCTTCTGTCCCTTGACCTAGCAAAGAAAACAGCAATTTGAACAGCACAGCAGAAATATGAATTCAAACATGATTGAATTCTATCATAGCATAGAAATAATTGTTCTGTGATAAGAGAGTTTACCATTTACTGCCTTATTCCTCCCTTTATTTCATCTGTGCAGAATATTATTAGAAATCTCTGTGACAATTTGTTTTAATGCGTGTTCACATTGCATCTATTTGTTAGCAACAATATAATACAAAGTCTGCTTATTGTAGATGGAGGAAGATCCCTTTCTGAACTGCGGATAAAGGCGGGTCAAGATGGGTAGAACCATTGGCAATCTTCTTGGCAACCCAAGAACCTTCCTCATGAATTGTTTTATATTATGCTGTACGGATTTTAACCAACATGAAGAGAGCTTTGTGATTTTAAGTTCAGTATTCTAACCATAAGGCCACACACAGCTACAACTGCGGCAATAGAATAAATTGCTCCAAATGAGCAAATTTTCATTTGATACAATGGCTTCTTCCCAGTATCATAAAAAAATGTATTGATTTCTTGACATGTTCATTGTCTGCTTTTGTTTTCAACTTGAACCATTTTCAAATGAGGTATTTAGTTATTTGATATCTTAACATTAAATAATAAAGAAAAATCTTTAATAAATCTAACCGATGAATATTTTATCTCATAAAGGTAGTGAAAATGTTAACACGCTTATCATGGATTCTTAACAAAATATAAAGATTACCTCTATGAGGTTTATTTGTGGAAGTATGCTAATGCCATCATTGCTTTCAATCACAAGATTACACGAATTAGATCAACAATAACAAAACATATCAAAGTAATATCTTGCTAATCATTGATAAAGTTGTACCTTACTAATAAAAGTGTATTTGTATTTGAAAACATTTTTTTCTTTTCATTAAATTCAAACAAAATAATTAGTTTTCATACTTTATCACTGCGGTCTGCTGTTGATTGGACCGGACTGAGTATTTTCTTGGCCATGCAGAGTTATAATCAGGCGAAGCAGAGTTAAGCAAACACCTTTAACAGAAGGAATGTTTTGGATCAGTGTTTTATCAATAAAAGGAAACTGACCTTGATCTTTTCCTATCCCTTGACCTTGACCTATACCGGTCCCGCGACCTTGACCTGAAAATAAAGATGAATTCAAATTCAAATTTTGCTTAAAACTAGTTTAGTAAAGGTTTAACCCAAACACAATTTAAAATGTGTCAATGGCTCAAAGTTTTGTAATTAGATTTTAATAGAGAAATATGAGTATTTATAAACTGCCAAAACCTCATCATTCAGTTGAATTCTTTAAAAAAGAAGTGATGTTATTGGAATTCAAAATACATACACACTTCACCTTGGGTCAACTCTGCTTTGACAGCAACTTCCTCTTGTTGTGATTCATAAACTCATTAGATTTTTTTCTCTAAATTAAAAGTAACAGTAGAAAAATGATAGCATGGAAAATGAATCTTCATAATGGGGTATAAACCATGGTGGCAAAACAACAAGTTGCTCATGAGGTGAAAGTTTTAATTTGTCCCAGCAGTTTATGAAGCTTTGGGTAGAATAGGTGTCAAGTTATATACAGTGAAGCCTCGTTTATCCGGACCCCGATTATCCGGATGTCTCGCAATCCGAACAAAATTGTAAGGGAACAGAATTATTTGACTAGTTTGTTGCAGACCACTTTTGAAAACATTGTGGGTAAAGGAGAAATTGCTTGTGACAAGCAATTTCTCCCTTTCCCACAATGTTTTCTGCCATATCAGAAGATTATTTTTGAATTTCATCACGTTTTGAAATGTCGTCTGCAAACTCTTTCAATTTTGGACGGTCGACAATTTGGCGTTTGCTAAAGGGTTAAAAGTATACACATGCATACAAAACGTTTATGACTAAATGTGTATAAGAACATGCTCTGCTTCATTAGTCCGGATGTTTCGGTAATCCGGACATTTTGTTGGGAAAGGATGTGTTCGGATTAACGAGACATCACTGTACTATGGAAAATAAAAACAAAATAAATTATGAAGGTGTTAGCAGAAAGATTAAAAAATATTGATTAGATGAATACCCAGTCCACCTTTCAACACCAGCAACTATTAGCCTTGCATTTATTCATAAGTATTCACTTTCAGTTTGTAAATGGATTTCAAAGTGTTCTGCCACAAATTCACCACATTTTAAATCTTAGGCAACATTCTGAGGCCTGTAAACCCTTTCAAGGACATCAAATGTCATTTGCACAAAAATAATGTGACATGAATATAAAGTAATACATTCACATTTCTTGTTTGAATATAAAGGGCAAAGATAGCATTTTTCTTTATCAAACTTTCTAAGCTTATTATGTGAAAGGGCAGCGGATTTCGTTCAAGGTCAAACCTAAATTGCATGAGAAAATAAATAGCTTTGTGGCATAGCGTAAAAACTTGGTGCAAAGGTATTAAAACTTTGCCTCATATATCTGTAAGTAACTGTTGCAGAAGACTCAACGAAACAATGTGAAAAAAGAAGAACTTGCTTAAAAAGAACTTTTTTTTTCTTCATTCTGGTTAAAGTTTTATTGCCATTCTTAATACCAAGTTTTATGCTGGAGATGGTCTAGACAATTATTTTTGATTGGGGGGTTTACCTTATTCAACCCTTTGCCTAACGCCAAATTTCCGACTGTCCCAAATTGTAAGAGTTTGCAGATGGCATTTCAAAATGTGATAAAATTGGAAAATAATCTTCTGATAGAGTAGAAAACATTGTGGGAAAAGGAAAAATTGCTCATAAATCCCACTATGTTTTCCAGAGTTGTCTGCAACAAACTGGTCAAATCTCGTTACTGTCTGGTAATGGGTTAAATCATATTACAACAGCTCAATTCTAGACATATCACGGAATGCCAAAAAGAGTAATTCGTTATATATTGTTGAAGGTTTGAAGGAAAACTGTATTGAGGCTTCTCGTTACTGTGAAGTGTTTTGCTTTTTGAAAATAAAGTGGTTGCTTTAATGGCTGTTTACGGCTTATAATGTTGTCTGCATTTCTATAGAAATTAGATATTATGTGGGTGAGATTTACACCCTTGATATGTCTACACCAGGGATGCACAATATTCTTTACAAGCTGCTGATCGACTGCTTTCCACATGAACATAATTCAGTGTGAGAGATAACTTAATCAATACCAGATTGCCATATCTAGCTTTTTGATTTAAATTCTATCCAATTTAGCAAAATCACTATGTTTTCCAGAGTTGTCTGCAACAAACTGGTCAAATGTCGTTATTGTCTCGTAATGGGTTAAATCATTTTTTTTACAGCTATTGTATCTATCTACACCCTTAATATGTCTACACCAGGGATGCACAATATTCTTTACAAGCTGCTGATTGACTGCTTTCAGCATGAACACAATTCAGTGCGAGAGAAAACTACATCAACATTAGATTGTCATATCTTCCTTATTTTTTTTTTTAATACAAAATTACCAGAAACAATTGGGAATTGTAGTAGGATATCAGAAAGGACTTAATTAAGTTTTTAGTTTAAGGTTTAATCCAATTCTCATGTTGACTCTGGTTATCATTTCATCTTGAAAAGTGTTGTGTAAAAATTAATACATAATTATGCTTGAACAATCTAACTGATTTCACAAAACACTGAACTATTTCATCATACAATTTTGGCTTTCAATTCACTCCCCCATATGTAAATTTGTCACAGGTCCAAATCGAAAAAAAAACAAAAAAACAACAAAGATTTGAAGTGTAAAAATAAATGTTTCTTTGCTATCTTGGGTACAAACCAATGTGAATAAAGAAGAAATTGCTTATCTTGAGTTGTAATTGTTGCATTATTATTCTGAAGCAAATGGTACAAACTGAGGTATTTGAGTAGATGATTAATGTCTCACAATAAAAATACTAAATTAAAATTGTTCACACTGAACGACTGTTCAAACTGAACCACTATTGTTTTGTTTTTCTTACTTTCAATTGGCTATAAACAATTTTGATTTTACTGAAAAGTGTTGCAACTTTTGAAAATATTACATTTTATGATGTCTGCTTAAGGAAACAGTTATCTATCAACATTTTCCTTATGAGTCCATGCATACTCCCTTCAATATAATCAATGCAGATCCTTAAAATAAAACATGACAGGAAGAGAGAATGCTTGTGACAGACATAGTATCATGTTTGAACAATGGCTTCTTCTGAATTTTAACAATGAAAAATAGTTGCAAAAGCAGACTAATTTCCATCAAAGCTTTTTAAACAAAACTATCTATGGCGTTTGGGTAATAACTTACTAATAAGTATAATAGCTGAATGCAAACATTTCAACACCACTAAATTTGCATAGCAAGGTTATTGACTTTCCTTGAGTGAAGCAGACATTTGAAGCCTGTATATCTAACATCTTTTTAACTTTTCCTTGGTAATCAACAAGTTCAATCAAAGAATGTTAATATTTTCGAAACTTTTGTTTTCTATGTTGTCTGCTGGAAGAAGCAATTACTACAGTTATTAATAAGTTGGTTATTACGCCATCATTAATGTGCATTTAGTAGAGTAACCCGATGCAGATCATTCAAAAAGGCCTAAATGATAAAAGGAGTAATTTAATAGCTAATAATAAAGAAATTGCCAATGATAGAAATAGTTTCATGTTATAACAAAGACTTCTTTAAGCTTTCAACAATGAGAGACAAGTTTACCTTTTCATCATCAGACTGTTTTCTGTAAATGCACAAAACTATATACAGGGTGATGATAATAAGAATAATAGCTGAATGCAAACATTTCAACCCCCTCTCTAAATCTCTGTGCATTCAATATGATTGATAGTATTCAATTATGATTTTTATTTTTTTACTTTATTATGGTGTAAATCAGCTAAAATTTCATTGCAAAAGAGGTGGTTAACTTTCCTTCAATGAAGCCGACAGTCAAAGCTTTTACATCAAACAACTTTTAAATCTTTCAATTATGCAAATTCATATGCAGGCAATGACATCAGAAAACACAAGGAAAATGCCCTTGTTAGTTCATGGATACCAAAGCTCCAAAAGTGAATAGAAACAATCTGTTTGAATGTATCTGTATAATGTAGACTGAAACTAGCATTCAATTGACCCTTAGAATGCTGGGTAATTCTCTAAAAATAGATTTTTGTGTCGCCTGCTTTTCACAACCTTTAATATCTGCTTAATTTCGAAGAGGAAAGGTACCCAGAGTAGCAAACAGGTTAGATCACAGGTATGCTGCCAATTTACTTGGCGGCTAGCCTGAACCAAACCTGTTTGAATAAGCATGAAGTTGGTTCCAGCACTATTAGGGTTAAGAAAAAAGACATCTCCAAGACTCCAACCAGCTAGAATAAGTTAGTAAAAAGCAACATTTTTTAACATGTAGGACAGTTATAATGGAAAAGCATGTTTCGTTTTTCTAATGGTGCTAAGTATAAATATAAGTCAAGATAACAGATTATTTAACAGTTTTGTTGGAAGAGACACTGGTCCAAAACTCTAGTCCTTGGGTAGACTTTCGGACCTTCAGGGTAAACTTTCCACCTCAGGACTATCTAAAAAGGTTGTGGGTTTGAATCCCATGATTTACAGGGCCCATTCTAAGGTCATTAACCATGAGAACTAGATCTTAACCCAAAAAAAGGTTCTGAATATAACTGCTTCTCTTTTTAATCCCATAACTTCATGTATGTGTTAGTAACCCCTCATCAGCATGGCATCAAAGAAATCACTGTGACTAAATACAAAATTGCTACTAAAATCAATTTCTCCTTTGGTTGTATTGAATTCTATGAATTATCAAAAACAAAATGGGTGAATGGGTAATTTCAATCCCATAACAAGCTTGATTATACCAAAAGCATATGACCAAAAACTTATATAGAGAAAAAGTCCTTAGAATCGTGCACTAAGTACCTGTAAATGAAGTTCTGTTAATGAGTAATGGATTGGGGGGAAAGCATTCACAAGAAACTAAACCAATAAAAATAGATTGAAATAATTATCAGAGGTCCAGATAAGTGTTTACATCTAAAACCCAACAAGATAAATACATGACTAAACATAACTTAATCTCTTATTATTTTTCAATAAGTCTTAAGATTATTCATCACTAAGTATTCTCTTCGCAGATACTCAAAAGAGGCAATCCCATTGAAATAACTATCATGAGTACAGAAAACATGTGTGTCATCCCATTAATCTGTAATAATTCAATCTGAGAATAGTGCCAAACCACTATGACAACAGGATAAATTGCACCTCATAAAAGATTTACAATTTTGTCACAATAATTTTTCTCTAACATGTAAAAAAGGATTCCTTTTCATTTTTAACAAAAAAAACTTTTGTCTTCTGTTGCTTTCAATTTGGACCTGTCACAAGTTCTCATGTTGGGATAATGGGTTAAAAGAAATCAGGAAAACCTATCTGGAACTCTGAAACAAAACTATAAACAAAAACTACATTCAGGAAAGGGAATACCTTTTGTTCATCTTTCAACCAAATAAGCGAGAGTAAGGAGGCACGACTGTCCACCATGACGGGTTCATAGGAGCATGATGGGATAGGTGTGACCATGATAGGTCAAGGTCACATGTTTCATGAGGTTAAAGGTCAGGGGTTCCCATTGGTAGTGGTAGTGATGGCAGTAGTAGCAGTAGCGATAGTTGTAGTAGCGATAGTTGTAGTAGTTGAGGTTTGTTGAGACATAGTGGTTGTATGCCAATTCAGGCTTTTGCGGTTTTCCGTCTCAGATTGGTCTCCGTATGTTCAAATTGCTCGAATGTAGGGGAAATGAATGTGCGCTTCGAGGCAGTTTCTGGCGACTGACAACAGTTATCAGCCTGTACTTGGTAGGAGATTGTTGCGATTGTTTCGTAAGTTTGCGCATCGATTGTGCCGCATCTCGGCCGGTTCGTGTTGACAGTATTGTATTGAGTGTTTGTTTTCTTTGACAGTAGTCCCTGAATTTATAGAGTGTTGGTAAAAAGCATAAATGAGCTGCTATACAATGTTAAACTACTTTGTTAATCCTTTACATTATAAAGAAAATATAAAGTTGCTTGTTCACAGATAGGAAAATTTGAAAATCAAAATAAAATGTTGTTGAATCAATACATTATTGTATCGCTGTATATAGGCTGTAAAAACTTGAATTATACCTTTTTATGCTTCCAATAGTTGTTATCAAGTGTGTATCACACAACAGTACATCTCTTGTACAATTTTAAAGAAATCAAGTTTTAACTTCCAAATTTCCTCACATCTGTGAACAAGCAGCTTTAACATGCAGCAGATTTATAGCACGCTCTTATAGAGCAAAATCTACTTTTGCCATTTTTATTCAATCAATTTTTAAGCTTTAGGGGTAATTATCATCATTATGGTATTTTTTTTATATATATTCAATGTAGGTTAGTTTGATCAAGGAAAGCAATAACAAACAAGCCCATTTGGAGTTTGATTCCAGTTATTAAAAGCAGCTAATAAACGCAATGTATTAACCCTTTACCAAATGCCAAATTTTCAACTGTCCAAAATTGAAAGAGTTTTCAGACGACATTCAAAATGTGACGAAATTGAAAAATATTCTTCTGATTGGGCAGAAAACATGGGAATAGGAGAAATTGCTTGTTAAGGGCAATTTCTCTTTTTCCCACAATGTTTTCCAAAGTTGTCTGCAACAAACTGGTAAAATGTTGGAATTGTTTGGTTATGGGTTAAAATGATATTGTGCGTTCATTGCAAGACTCTAATAAGACCTTCTAAACACTTACCATACAATGTCATAGTCTTTCATTGAACCCTCAATATTACAATCATGATATTTCACAAAAAAATTATGAAACAAAGTTTTTCTCACATCTGCATGAAGGAAGAATTGATGCGTTTTCTAAAGGTGAGGTGATAAAAGGTAACCAGGTGATAAAAGAAGGAGTAAAATTGTTGCAAAGTACTGAAAAGACCTGAATTGGTCATCACATGGGTTATATGCAAGACTATGGCAAGTTCTTCACATTTGTGAGAGTTGCTATAGTGTTGCATTGAACCCTTGAGCAGTAATATGTGATTCTAGACCTTTTCCCTTACAAGAGGGATTTCATTAGGTCCTTTTCAAAAGCAACAACAGAGGTCGTCAATTATAAATCAAGGCAATTAGTATATTCATAAATGACATTTCGGTAGAAACAAAAGAGACAAAATGAGTAGTTGCTAATCAAAAACTCTTCTTTTTCCTGCATTTTGCCCCAAAAGTACTTTGAATATCATTAAAAACAATTATGGAGTGTTGTCTTATTAGAGCTGTTCAACACAATAACAAACAAAAAGATAAAACTAGACCAAACTACTCAAAAGCCTTATCATAGGGAAAGCTAAATCTAAAAAGCAGCCACCAAACACAGCCATAATTTTTTGGTTAAAATACTCTGTAAAAATTTGCACATTTTTGGGACAGAATTGAAATGTAGTGGTCGAAGGTTCGAAGTAAGACTAAAGTTAGTCCTTTACAAATGTGAAGCTTCTCCTATAGTCTTACATTAACCCTCATTGCTGTTGAACAGTTAACCCTTTCTCAAACAACAAATTTTGGACTGTCCCAAATTGAAAGAGTTTGCAGACGACATTTCAAAATGTGATGGAATTGGAAAATAATCTTCAGATAGAACAGAAAACCTTGAGCAATTTCTCCTTTTCCCACAATGTTTTCTAAAGTTGTCTGCATCAAAGTAGGCAAACATCGTTATTGTTTGGGAAAGGGTTAACCCCTTAATCATCTTTTCAAGTCTGCTGCAGATGTCTTTAGAAATAACTGGGAAAGTAGGATGATTATGTCCTAATGACAAATGCATGGTTGAAAGTTGTAAAAAATAAAAGAAAAATGAAACTGTAGCTGGGGGCCTTGGGAGCCCTGGTGGGGGGACGAGGGGGGCATAGCCCCCCGGAAGCTCTTGAAAAAATCCATCTTATGGTGTTGAAATGGCCCTAATCCAGGGTAAAACTACAACATTAAAACTCAAGTTCTTTTTTAAAAAATCAACAGGTTTAATATTCGTGGATGGTTACCTTTTCTAGCTCTTTTGTGTTACTGTCAGTGTTTAGAAATCTCATGATTTCATTGATCTTTGTATTGCCTAACGAAGTAAGTTATCTTGTATTTCCTAACGAAGAAAGTTATCTAAACTGATGCAGACGATTCCCGTAAAGCAAACTTAATGTCGTAAAATGTCCGACTGGTTTCCAATTCGCATTGTCTGTTGATATATAAATGCACCAAAATACGGGTAACCAGTCCTGCGATTTGTGACGTCACAGATAATTGGTTTACTATCTGGTCCAGACGTTGTACGTCGTACTGAGCCGCCGAAATGACTCGATCATGGTGCGAGAATAAAGAAAACTTAATTGATTAATTGGGTCCAGGCATTGATTGCGGCCTCTGTCAAGTCAGCGATTTCTTCCCACTATTGTAAAGAACTATATACTCTTCATGTATTTTTCGTCATCTGCTGTTGCTTTTGTCTCAAACAGTGGCACAGGTAATTACTTTGCGCTGTTGCCTTTGTCCAATACAGAGGAACAGGTTATTTTTTGTCGTCTGATGTCGCTTTGATCTAAACCAGTAAAACAGTTTATTTTTGTCATCTGATGTTGCTTTTGTCATTTACAGAATGACAGGTTATTTTTGTCATCTGATGTTGCTTTTGTCCCACACAGAATGACAAATTATTTTTGTCTACTGCTGTTGCTTTTGTCCCACAGAATGACAGATTATTCTTTGTCATTGGCTCTTGCTTTTGTCCCATTAAGAATGACAGATTTTTTTTTGCCATCTGTCATAGCTTTTGTCCCATACAGAGGAACAGGTTAAAAGTTGTAATCTTTACAAATTTAAGAATATGATTCACCCTATAACTTCATGTTTATGTTTGACTGCTCAACTGAAAAGTAATAGGCTGTTAATGAATAATTGTACATTCAAAATATTTATTCACTGGTGCATGCAACACATTTGCAGAAGATGATTTTATAAAAGTATGCTCAGAGTAATATTACACAAATGTAAACACATTTTGTGCCTATCCCTTATGTATGCAGATTTTATCACTGTCTTATTGCACAGGAAATGTGATCACATCTTCATCAAGTATCAAATACTAACAAACCCTTTGCGATATTGGATGAAAACCATTGTGAGCAGCTTCCCGTTTTGTCACATTGGTTTCTTAAATCTTCTGCTGCATTTATGTTAAAATAAAGTATATCATATATGAGTGAAAATTGTTAAATGTTGATATTTTAAAACATGGTTTTCCTAGATCCCCTACTAAAATATAGTAAATGACCGCCAATACCTGGATATGACCCCTAAAGATCATTATTTTCCATTCACAATTCCATATTTATCAAAAGTCCCCCAAAATAGCATAAATCAAGGGGGCAAGGGAAACCCCTGTTTATAAATGATAAACAATGACCAAGTTTCATTTTCAGCTGATGTTTATCTAACTCTATTGGCAAGAGAATGAGTGTTGTTTGTTGTTAGTATTGTTAAGGAAACTATTCACTACTATAACTTACTACAAAATTATTCTTTAGAATGTTTACAACATCCCCTTACAACAGTGGGATTTATTGATAACCCAGTTTTAACAAGGAAGATATAAAGTTACGCTATTGTTATCAATACCAATACGCCACTGGATATCCAAACTAAACAAAATGTAGCCATGTACATCTTGTTGTTGCATTCTGACCAAATATCTCATATTTACCTGGTTTAACCCATTACCAAACAGAAACAGCATTTGACCAGTTTGTTGCAGACGACTCTAAAAAACATTGTGGCAAAAGGAGAAATTGCTCTTGACAAGCTAATTTCTCCTTTTCCCACAATGTTTTCTGTCCTATCACAAGATTATTTTTCAATTTCATCACGTTTTGAAATGTCGCCTGCAAACTCTTTCAATTTTGTAGTCAAAGATTTGGTGTTTAGAGCCCTAATGCTTTTACTGATAGATCCCAGGAATAAATGATAACACTGCATCAAACCCAAAGGGAGACTAAGACCACTTTAACTGCCTATTCTTGTGTAGGCAGTGGGTTCAATCAAAGACTAGTAATAGCTTTATGTTGTTACTTACAATTTGCCACCGACATAAGTCTACGTCATTGAATTTTGCATTGATCCCTCGCGATGACCTTGACTTGGGTGGGAAGAAGACCATAATGGGACATGTGATAAGGAAGATAGCCCTATATAGCTGTTATCTTCTTTTTTTCTTTATACATATAAATGTAAATAACTTGTTTTGTCCCTTAGGAGTAATTTTTCTATCGACATATACATCATTAATTATTTAATCTGATCCATCATAGGGGATTTAGTGACTGAACAAAAATTACAAACAGAGTGGTCTTCACATCCTCAACTCAGGGGATTTGAAAAGGTGTGTTTTAAAGTCTTTGCCATGCGGTGTCTTAAAGGCTATTTCATAAATACTATAATTTGGGTACTCTGTTTTTTGCATGGAGTTTAACGCCTTGTTAACACTATTTCAGTTAATTTTGCCTGGATTTCAACAGCACGGCTCTGCGGTCTCTTGCCCAACGATAATCCTAAGAAAATCCATGATTGAAAGAAGTCCTACACTATTTTCTCATATCTGTAAACAAGGATCTTTAACAAATATGAAGGAGTTGCTACAGTCTTCCATTGAACCACAGACATACATCCCCCTCACGAACAAACTCACCACGCATCCCATGATGTCATTATGGATGTATGAATCCATTAATTGATGATGTATTAACCAGCATGGTACCTTTTATGGATTTAATTGGTCTAAGTTGAATAGTTGTTGAAACACATTCATACCTCCTTTTATGGTTTTAATTGATCTAAGTTGAATAGCTGTTGAAACACATTCATCCCTTCTTTATAAAGGAGTTATGATGGTATTTAAGCAAAGAGTTTGAGAAGCATTATTGAACTTTTCAATCTATGTAATGATAAGACTACCATACTTCATAAAAATAATCTATGTAGTTTTTTCTGGAGATTTTTATTGGAGTTTTAACACCATCTCAAAAAAATTAATTATGGGACGGTTTTCCAGTACTAGGCTAGGGCTCTGAAGTGTCTTGCAAAAGGACTAAATAAAACCAGAGGTACCTGAGGAGCTCAAACCCAGGACCTTTGCATTCTCAGACTGCCACTTTAGCCACTTGGACACAAAGAACCCTGCACAATAGAAGACTCAAGAAACTACTGCTCATAACAAGCATTTTCTTCTTTTTCACAATGGTTTCTACTTAATATCTTGTAGACAATATAACTTTTTATAATTCACAAGTCGTGGGTTCAGCGCAATACTATAGTAAGTGCTTCACGTTTGTGAAGCACTTACTATAGTCTTGCGTTGAACCCTTGAAGTGTGTACTGTTGCTTTCATAGTAGACCTATCCCAAACCTCCATCTTAGGGAATAGGTTACCTGTCCTCATAACCAAATCATTCTGAGCTGAATGGGATTTGTGGTTTAAGCTATAGGGACCAATACCTCCCTAAGCCACACAGGTTTCTAATCATTTCTTCATCAGGATTGTATTCAACTTGACATCTTATGCTAAAGGATTGCTTAGGCTCAAAACAACATTCCCTCTTAATTCAATAATGAGATTAAGCAATATTGCATAGCAATACATTAGAAGCGCTTCTCTGAGACGCTTCCAATGACATGTCAGATAACAATATTGTACTTTTATTTAAGATACATTTCATGTTTATCAGTTTTGACTTACACAACCATTTTTTCTACAAGTCTTGTATGGATGTGTCAGCAAAGGGTCATAAGGGGCCATATGATAAATACATAAACTACCCTGCAGTTTCTATTCTAAGGTCCTGCATGGCTCAGTGGTTGAGGTGTTTGTCTCGTAACTTTGGGTACTGTGTTCGAGCCCCAACCAGCACAGCTGGTTCTGCAGGAGTGTCCTTTGGCAAAACACTTCTTCAGAGTCCTGGTCAAGCACTTAGAAATATTAGGAGAGTTTATGTATACTTGTATAAGTGTTGCCAGAGCGTTCAACCCAATACATTCTTTTTCCCTGTCATACAAAGAGGTCCAGAAATGAGATAACCATGTATCAGAGGATGTTTCATGAAAATTTCATTTGATAAATGGTAAGGAGCATAAAATCCTTTTGTGATAGTGGTTTTTCAAGATCTCTGCAACAGATGTGTCAAGGTGGGGTATTATGGTGTGACGGTTAATATATTTCTAAAATGTGTCAAGGTGGGGTATTACGGGTTAATATATTTCTAAAATGACAACTGTAATTATTGTTGAATAATGCTGTATAACACTTTGTCCTTTTTCCAAAAAAAAAAAAAAAAAAAAAAAATAGACATCTTGACACATCTTTGCATTTTAGAACTCTAATATTGTGTGTGCTGATCATGCAAAAATCCTCAAAATACCCCTATAAGCAGTAAAGGTTTAACGATGGAGAAACAGGGATCAAACCTAAGCTAGACAAGATGATGGTGATGCGTACCTAGACCTATGTCTCCGCCTGGGTTCATCTCTACGGGCCTCCATCTGTAATCGACGTCGCTCCTCGAACGGACGGGCATGTTCGACACGGACTCGACGACCACTTATATGTCTGAAATATGTCAGAATAAAAACACACTTAGATGTTTAACTCATTTTCTTCCTTGAATCTTAAAGTAAGGAATCAAGGCAACATTATTGAGTAAAAGAATGAACAATGATTTCTGGAGAAATTCAGAAAACAAAATAGTGAACTTGTATCAGAAGTACATGTATAGAAAGCCAATTAAGAGACATTTCCAGAAATTAAGAAAGAAAATTCCAAATTTAGTAGTTGTTGGGATTTTGAATATTTTTGTAATATCTCCACAATATTTTCAATTGACATATAAAAACTAAGGCAGTTTGGTATGGCGTGTTTGCAATCTGAAGAAGATTGGCCAGTATAGCATGGAGTACTAGCACAAACAGGAAATCTAAATCAATATGAAAAAGGAAAAGAAAACACTGGGCAGGTAATTACTAGGTACCATATGGTGTAAAAACCCATTACTTCAGGAATTAATACTTCTTTAATCATTATACCCAATAGGAGATTTAATAAACTATTGTGACAACTGGAGAAGCTTTCTCTCTATGAGAATATTCTCTTCCATAAATTTTACTCACTTTAATGTAAAAAAACCCATTTCTTTACCATGTAAGGATCCTATGTATTTATTTTGGACCAGTCATACAATAAAATGAGAGAAAGGGTTTTTTCCTGTACAAAATTAATTGCAGTCACCATTTAGTTCTTATATCAAAATAACAATCAATATGGATGGTACTAGTGAGTAGCAGTTATGCATGTTCAACACAGACAATTCCGGTTTTTGTCATATTTATTTTCATTACCAAGTATTACAGGATTCAGTCTTCACTGTCACATTCATTATTCTTTTGCATTCTGTGAGTCTTTTTCCTTCCAAAATCACATTTTTGTCATTTAAATGTTTGTATTGCAATGTTTATTTGTATGTTGTATAAATGTTTGACAACAAACCATGTTTAGTTTATATGTCAATACTCTTTGAAACATATGATTTCTTTTAAATGATTAATGTAAAGAGAGGTTTAAAGGTCATCTATATAGAAGGAACAGGTTAAATTAACTCCCAACAGAGAAAATCTGACTGGTTCAAAGCTAATGAACAGCATTCAACTAAATATTACATGAAAACAGTTCATTTTCTGCTTTGGTATTGAGTAGAACCCATTGTGACCAAAACATTTTATCATGACAAGCAATTTATCTTTTTTGACACAGTGTTATCTAAAAAATTCACCAAAGTGAGGTGTTATGAAGAAAGGGTTAAACGATCATGCTTTATGTAACAGCTTGGATGATTGACTCTAGAACAGAAGAAAGAAAAAAGAAAGAAGTGGCTAATGGGTGCACTATTGAACAATTTCCTTCAAATGTTACACTCTATAGATGCCTTAGTGTTTAACCTACATTTTCAGCCAATGAGAATGCGTCAATTTGAAATTTTTTGTTGGTTTATTTTCCATAAACTACTATTCGAGTGTTCTATCTGGGCTCTATGAGACTATTACTCTGGTATCACGCATGCGCATAAATGTGTAGTTTTAGGCTCCACCTCCAAATCAATGACACGTGTAAGCCTAGCCTACGGTAGCGATGGAAAATAGCTGTGACGTCACGGAGGAGAAATAAACATAGAACTAAATAAGAAGGAATTACAATTAACTGGGTTATAGGGTTTAATCCTTTATCCTAACATCGTTGTGGAAAAAAAACTAGTCTAAATCACTGATAAACAAAACTCAAACATAAATTCCTAGGCAAGCACTGCCTATATGTCAATGGCAACCCTTTTGCCGTCTTTTACATTGCAATCTACATCATTGGTAGTGAAATTTCTACTTCCAAATATGGTATGGCAGATTCTTGGCATGCAATTGACAGCAGCGGAGGGCGTGGTTTATGTCGAATTTCAAAATACTGAGCAGCAGTTTATGCCATTCGCCGATCATAACCGTAGAGGCGTGGTTTGCCAGCGTCTAATAGAGCGCTCTATGGAAATGTAGGTTAAACACTAAATTGTTTAGAGGCTATATAGTGAAATTCAAACGACATAGAAACCCCGTCAGTCGCTATCGCTCCTTCCTTGGGGTTTCTATATCGTTTAAATTTCACTATCTAGCCTCTAACCTATATTTAAAGCAATTGCAGAAGACAACTCTAAATCAAAATGCAAACTGTCAACAACAAAAGGGATAGTTAAATTCATAACAAAGATGAGTATTTCTCATTTTATGTTCTTACATTTGTTATGATGACCTCAACACACCCTTCAGTCCAAATAAAAATGCATTATGGTTCTGTAGATGCATTCAGTTACTTACAATTACCATATAGAGGGCTTTATGCAATTCCATAGAAAGTTTTCTACAAAATGTGTCGACTTAAATCAGTTTTACTTAGAGCACTTGAAGCAGAAAGGTTAAGAGCTTTGAGATATTTTTCTTCATCAGGAATATTTCTTTCATGCAGCGAATGTTTGAATAGGTCTTTTTTTTCACATATCATAATTGTTGTCTGCTTTTTGTACCAGTCAAAAAAATCAAAGCACATTTGAGAGAAGAAGTGCTGTTTTAAAGTACATGAAATTTTTGAGATGCTGTGTTCCAGTGGTTAAGGTGGCAGGCTTAAGACTTAGGGGTCCCATGTTCAAGCCCCACCAGTACGTCCGGTATCATGGGAGTGTTTTTTGGTAAAACACTTCAGAGCCCTAGCCTACTGCAGGTAAATTAAGCAGTAATACAACTGCAACAATGTTTAACCCCATGTAATTCTGAAGAATAACCCTTATCCATAGAAGCGCCGACAGGCACGAAGGCTCACTTCACATTGTTTGACGAAATCACAGGGTTTCAGCAGCTAAAAGAATTGAAAATGCTCTTAGATTTATTGGCAATGATTATTAATATCAAATTTTTAACATTGATTACTCCTAGAACTAATATCTCTGAGTTAGTCCCTTTAATGACCTTTTTAACCATCTTATCTCAACTGTGGATATGCTGTGTTACATTAAATAAACCATTAATTGTAACTGACAAAAAGTTTTCCTTGATTCTTTTACAACCTTAAATTGGGAAATTTCCTTCAATAATTTGGTACTTTTTTTTTTTATACCTTTTGTAATTGGAATGTAACTAAATAATGGCTACAAAATTGGTTATAAAAAAGACAAGTTCATCCAGGTTTTTAACAAAAGATCATGGTGTTGACCCTCTCTAAAACAGGAAATAGGAAACATTGGTACATCTATTTGTATAAACTACCCATGCTTTCTATTTGGACATAATAATTCAGACAAGTTTAACCCTTTACTCCCTAATAGTAAACCCTCACTTAGCTGGAAATGCTGCAGAAGGCTTTCAAAACCATTGTGACAAAAAAGATACATTGCTCCAAGGAGCAATTTACCCTTTTTGTAACAGTAGTTTCTTCCTGATATTATGAATGGAATGAATTTCTTTCTTCCTATTTTTCATCATCTGTGGTTTCCTTTAAATTGGACAGGCACATATATTTCCATATATGGTTAATAGGTTCAAGGTCAAGTAAAGGGAGAGTGAAAAAATCAATTCTCTCACCTAGGAACAATCAATATGGGCAGCCAAGGTGGGTAGATATATTAATATTTTAAAGTTAGCCCATTACTTCAGTAATATTTATCTCAACCTACCTGTAGAAACTAAATACCTACAGCTTTATGCAGATTATCATTTCCCTTCTTAGTGGATTATGAGACTAAATCTAATCAAAAGCACTTTTTAGTAAGCATTTATTATCAACTTACCTAACTATATTTTCTTTCTTTTGCAAAAATCTTTTCTACATTAGTTGCTTCTTTGACATTGTTATTTTATTTATTATTTATATCAGCAAATTGCTTCCTTCCCAATAGTTTCTTTTTCTCCTAATTTTTTTTTTTTTTTGTTATTCAATAAACCAATAGCAATCTTCATAATCATAGACATCAGGACATTTTACCCTTAAATTTGGAAGAGGCCTAGGCCTGTTGAAATTGGGAAATATTATCGATTAAACTGCAAAATCGGGTAACCCAAGCGCTGATGTGACTTAGAATTTTAGGGAAAACTGCATGATTTTAAGGAAATTTCCAATATTGGGAATGTGGCTTTAATTGGCCTCTGTTACATGAAAAAGAAAAGCCCTGGATATAGTATCCTTTTGATTCAAGTTAATCATACCCATACATTATATGTTAAATTGTTTTATTCTCCTGCAACAGACAACTTAAAAACTTTCAAAAGATAAGGAGAAAATTCTTCTCAAAAATAATTCCTCCTTTTTGTTTCAATTACTTTAATCAGATTTGTGTGAGCTTTGATGCAGTTAATAATTCAGACAAAAACGAGTAGAAGGTTAAGAGAAACTTTTTAATTTAAATAAAAGAGCATAACAAAACAGAAGGGATAGAAAAATGAGTAAAAAAACAAGTCCTACCTTCCATTGAAATACCGCACACTATTTTCAGCATCCTCAGGGTATTTGAAGACAAGAAAGGCAAATCCTGGTGGATTTCTGAAAATACATAATGGAAAATATCTCCTTCAATCCCACCACTCAAAAGTGAATTTTGTGATTTATGCAAACCTAAAAAACTTGGCCAACAGCATTGAAGTATTTAGTTCAAACTTATTCATTTTATACTGATTGTGAAACAAGTTCTTATGACTAAGTTTAATCCCTCTCGATTCTGCTTGCTAGAGACATGACCAGTTCTACTCATATTTAATGTGGATAAAGGAAAGGTCCCTAAATGGACCCCGCTACTCACAGGATTCAAACCCATAACTGTCCTGTCCCGAGGCCTCTGCCCTCCACACAAAGTATCATATAACCTTATTTCATAGTTACAGAGATAATTTATCGGGGGTGAAAAATCGTCACCTAGTGTTAATAAAAACCTTTCTTACAAAGTTGATATGTAGAATACAGACATGTTTAGTGCAATGATTGATTAAAAATGGATAAATTCACAACTATGAGTAAAACAATTTTGTACACATACAGCATGAAAAACAATGTGGGTCAGGATGAAAGTCTGGAAGTCACTAAGTTAGAAAAAGACCTCGGGTTGCATTTTGACAGCAAACTAACATTTCACCAGCACACCAGCACCCCAGTGGGAAAAGCTAATAGAATAGTAGGCATCATCAAACGAATTACCGCACTGGGTGGTTAACGCATTAAATCTTAATGATTTTAAGACTAACATAGACTATATTTGACAAGACCCACGCATGCAACAGTATGTTCATTTGGAAGACTTGAGCGGGAGTTACAGGCCTAGGCTTTTTCATGGATAGCGGTTTCGATAATTCACATTAACAATGGAAATATTGGTCTTCAAATGTTGCAACAAAATGTCTGTCACACTGTCCACCATTAAATGAATGGTTCCAAAGTTTGACATAATGGGAGATATTGCCAGATGCAAAATGTTCTCAATATTTCCCAATCTCATCAAATTAACCTGTCCGAAATACCCCAAGGCCAAGATAGCCCTCATAACTGTGTTAGGGTATATGGGCAAGAACACCAGAACTTCAAAATGATGGTGAAGTCATCTGGGCAAAGATAAGTATCTCTGGCTGTAAAACCCTACACATATGTGCCTTCTATAATCCAAAGACTAGCGATGATAAAGCACTTACCCTTTTCGAAGACTCACTACATAGAGCAGCGAAAATCAAAGATGCACTTATAATTATCGGAGGGGACTTCAACCTCCCAGGATGGGACTGGAAGACCAAGACATTGAAGACAAATACTCAGCACATCAAAAACCACTACCTTCTGTTAGCCAGCCTAGATGATCACGGCTTAGTCCAGTTAGTAGAAGAACCAACCAGAAATAACAACACCTTGGATTTAATGATCACCAACATCCCCAGTAAAGTACAAAGAACCGAAATTATACCTGGCATCTCCGATCACGACGCCGTTTTCGTAGAACTTGACATCAGTCCGGTAAAACTGAGGCAAACCCAACGCAAAATACCACTTTATAAGAGCGCCAACTGGGAAGGCATCAGCTCTGATATGAAGTCCCTGCACACCACAATCAAACAAATGGCTAAGCTGGACCAGAATGTCAACAGCCTATGGAACATATTCACTGACCGACTACAGACTAGCATCCAAAACCACATTCCCCAGAAACTAACTAAAGCAAAAGACAAACTACCATGGAAAACAAAAGAAATCAAACAGATGATCAAGAAAAGAGACAGACTTTACAGACGAAAAAAGAAATCAAACAACGACCTAGACATAAAAAACTTCAAGAAAATTAAACAACAAGTCCAAGCAAAAATGAGACAGGCATACTGGGGGTACATTGAGGATGTTATCTCGCTAGACCAAGAACATGAAAACCCACAAAACAAGTCTAAAAAATTCTGGACATTCATCAAACATAAGAAAAAGGACAACGGCACCATCCAAGGACTGAAAGATAAAGGAAAACTTCACACAGACCCAAAAGATCAGGCCAACATTCTCAATCAACAATTTCATTCTGTATTTTCTGGACCAATCTCCATCACCAAAGAAGAATTCAAACATGACAACTTTATTGGAAGTAGGACACATCAAGCAGCAAATAACATCAGCATCACATGTAAAGGTATACAAAAACTTCTAGAAAATTTAAACTCTCACAAAGCAGCTGGCCCAGACCAAATCAAACCTCGAATACTGAAAGAAATGGCCAAAGATATAGCACCGATTCTGACTATCATCTATAAAACCTCATACAAAACCAGCGAAATACCAGAACAATGGCGTCAAGCGGCAGTTCATCCAGTCTACAAGAAAGGCAACAGATACGAAGCTTCAAACTACCGCCCAATATCTCTTACCTGTATATGCTGCAAGATCATATAGCACATTGTGACAAGCCACATCATGAATCACGCTGAAAACAACAAGATCCTCTACCCCATGCAACACGGATTCAGGAAGATGCGAAGCTGTGAAACACAACTGCTAGAATTCACATCGGAAGTCTCAGAAAATCTTGAAATTGGGAAACAGACAGACATCCTTGTCATGGACCTCGCCAAAGCATTTGACAAAGTGAGCCACTGCCTACTGCTACATAAGCTTCACCACTATGGCACCCAGGGCCTTACAAACAGATGGATCAAGGCATTCCTCCAGGACCGAAGCCAGACTGTTGCACTAGATGGACAACTTTCAGACCCAGTCAATGTAGAGTCCGGCGTGCCCCAGGGTTCTGTACTTGGGCCATCCCTGTTTCTGTTCTACATAAACGACATCCAGGAAGGGCTAGGATCTACTGTTAGACTATTTGCTGATGATACCATAGCATACCTGACAGTAGCATCAAACAGTGACTGCCACCGCCTCCAGGCGGATCTGGACAAACTCGCCTCCTGGGAGACCAAGTGGAAGATGGAATTTCACCCCAACAAATGCGAGGTCCTATCTATCACACGAAAAAGGAAACCAATCATCCACAACTACCTCCTGCATAACCATACCCTTAAACACGTCACCTCAGCTAAATACCTAGGATGCACCTTCAACAGCACACTCGATTGGGGCCAACACATTTCAAACATCACATATAAAGCAAGTAACACCATCGGCTTCCTAAGAAGAAACCTTAATATAGCCTCTACAAAAACCAAAGAAACTGCCTACAAAGCCATGGTAAGACCAACATTAGAGTATGCGAGCTGTATTTGGGACCCATATGATAAAGGCGACATAGAAAAAATAGAAATGGTCCAACGACGAGGAGCTCGATTTGTCAACCACCGCTACCACAACCGCTCCAGTGTCTCCGACATGATACAATCACTAAATTGAAACAGCCTTGAACATAGAAGAAAACAATCTAGATTAATTCTACTATACAAAATCATCTGTGAAAAAATAGCCATCGACCCAGCAAACAACCTACAGAAACCAACCAGACAGAGCAGAACTAACAGCACCCTCTCGTATGCAGTCCCCTATGCCAGCACTCTCTCCCACCAGCAGTCCTTCTATCCTCGAACCATCAGAGATTGGAACTTACTACCATACGAAGTCCAGTCAGCAGGCTCAGTTGAGGCCTTCCGTGCCCAACTAGCCACCACCTATGCCTAACTTCATCTTTGTCTTTTATCTTCACCCTGTATATACTTCACTCTTTTAACTTTTTTACTACCTCTATCATGCGCACACACATACCTGGTAAAATATTCAATATGTTGAATGTGACCAGTAATGGCAGAAGAAGAAGAAGACACTGTGGAAAGATGTCATTATTTAGGGAAAACAGAAAGATGCTAATTGGTCAACACAAGATATAGCATGCATGGTTAAAATAGAGCATTGCTCAAGCTAGATACGATGTCGTAACGTCTTGTGGCTGATATCTGGTTGCTGGTGTCCCAAGCAGGACACGGTAGAAACATTACTTCTATGCTCAAGCTAGAGCCTAGACGTTGGTAACTCAGTCTTGGGGTGGCATCAAACGTTGCTATCGTGCTACATACCTCGCCACCCAGGTGTCAAGAATTGGTGCATAGCTCTTGAATTCCCTCTCCAGCTCGTACTTTCCGATTCGGGTACCAAGATCGCCAATAAAGACGCGGTAACCACCGCGAGATCTGTCAAACACCGCCTCGTCCATTTCCAATCGTACAAGTATTTAGTTAATTATTTGTTAAAGCGGCTAGAATTTTTAACGATTACCGTAGTTCTTCTAAAAATGCAACTGAAACGGTGTCATTTCGTATCGTCATTCAAAAAATAGATAAAACATCAGATCAATTGTGCCAACCTTTCAACAAACATGTGAATAAAAACATAACTGCTATGTCCACGAATACATTTAATCATATGCGATCTTATCGTTATGCACGTGAATCATTCAACCACTCTCAAGTGATTATGTGCAACTATCCTTCACTATATCTCTTCAGTTCAGTTTAGCTAGATCTTATTGGGTAGATTTTGAGAGGTCATGTATTAGAATGTTACATTTTTTGGTCAAACAGACTAAAAAGACATCCCAAAAATCCAATATCTAGGAAAATAACTTTTTGTCACGTTATATTCTAGAATAACATTTAACTTCTATCAAAGAGTAAAATATTTTATTCTGTTATGTGCACCAACAAATCCCAGCAGAAATATCCAACAAACAAAAGGGAGGTAACTTTGACAAACTTTTAGAAATCCACATGTGATGTATGTCAACTTGAACACATTTCCACACAATTAAAACAAAAATGACGGACACACCTGCAACTTTGAAAGAGATCGAGGATGAAAGCGAGGTATTGCATAATTCTTACTGTTTAAAGACTCACCCGAACGGTAAAATATCCATTCGTTGTACGAAATGCACATATGTATCTATGCCCTTGGCTTATGAAATTAATAACGGATGTACAGTCTGTCTTCAACTAAAATTAACACATTCTCTTTCATCTACATATACTATTATAGCATTCAGACAAATAAACACAGTGGTGTGATCTTTTAATTTAAGAGATTTCTGTTTAAAAGAAATCATTTCTGTGACTTAATGAAAACCAAACTGTTAATCAAGAAAGGCACCATTCTCAAGAAAGTTTGACTACATTTTCCTGTTTCCCACTCTACCCTTATAAGAGGAGTTTGAATCTCTTAGTCTAGAAAATACTTCAAATACCTTTGACTAAAGATTTAGCTCATATTTATAGAATCACACAGCTAAGACAATGGTGTAGAGGTAAAGCATCGGCCTAATGTACCAAGGGTTCCGGGTTCGAAACCTGTTGGGCGAGGTGAAAATTTCAGGGACTTACCCACAAATCAGCGCATGAACTTGTTTAGTATCCAGGAAGCAGTCATAGATAGTACCTTTGAACAATTAAGCTTTAATCTTCCTCCACAAATGATGTAAAACGAATAAGGTAATATAAGAGCCAATTGAGCTAGAGCTTGTATGTTGAATATATATATAGAGCTTAGTTGAATATATATATAGAACTTATTGGTAATCTAACGATTTGCCACAATAACGACTCACCACAATAACGATTCGCCACAAATGATAACGATTCGCCACAAATGATAATGATTCGCCACAAACCAATAACAATTCGCCACAGTTTTGAAATGTTCTTGTTAACGGCCAATTAACGAGTTGTCCTTTAGTTATGATTTAATTATGAAAGAGTTATAAAACTAAAATGTGTTCTAAAATGTGTTGAACTTGAAAACGGCGATGATTGTCAAACACTATTTAATGATAATAGCCAGGCGCGTAGCCAGGCAGACGCCAATATGCCATGGCGTATACTTGGCTGGAGAAAATGAAAAAATAAAGTGGCCGAAAAATGCAATAAAAATCAAAACAAGGGGGTAGGGTTTCCTAACAGTGAAAAATGCTAAACAAGGAGGACAAATACCACTTTATATTTATTGGTCCCTACGATAGAGTATTGAGAGAAACATTTATACCAACCTTCTATTCCACGAGCCAAAGTATGTTTCCAAATAAAATGTAAATCCTTACAGTTTTTCTTTATGTTCCCCCATACACGTGTTTTTACCTGCTTCCGCAGTATCTGATTTACACATGCACGATATGCACATGCACAATTATTGTTAAATTGTATGTACATTATGTTAATAAATGTAATTGTTTATATATTCATTGTAATGGACGATGAGCGTTGCCAAACTCAAATCCAATTTCGAAAGTAAAATGTATGTAATGTTCCTTTATAAATACTCGAAAGAAAAAATCTCCTCCACATGTGCATTGACATTAGTTATTTAAGTGAAATATTGCCTTTTTGAAACAATCAACCATGTTAGGTAGGTGGCCTATATATCAGCAAAACCTGTCCTGTGTTGTCGCAATTGATATGATGCCATCTCTCGCAGACGTCACATGTTACAGCACGGGCATTCCTGTAAATCTGACGAAGGCAGAAAACACATGGCGGAGCAGACATTTTACACAATTATGGTATATATAAACGTATCGACATGGTTCACAGAATGCCAGGTCAATGTCATAGTTGTAATAAAATGTTACCATATTGGTGTCCGCGTATCTATACTTAATGTCTCCAAACCATTTATCATTCAGTGGCACATTTCCTTTCATAATTCACAGCTAGTTAACAAACATGGTAAAATAAAAGTCTTCAAACTTTCAATCAACATCTACTTATCTATTAATTAAGGAACATGATTAACACTGTCATGTTAACTAATCTTTAATGTACAATGATTAAAGCCACAACGAATCCATCGATAACTATTGTGATATTTTCACACCTACCACGGGACAACTTTTCTAAGGACAATATATACAAATAATAATTTATTATTCGTTATTGAACAGGAAAGACAATAAAATAAAGATATCCGATTTTAATGATGATTGTTTATTGATATCAACAACATATACTAAAATACAATACAATATCTATAAATTGTGGTAAATTGTTATTAATGTGTGGCGAATCGTTATCACTCTGTGGTGAATCGTTATATGAACTTGTGGGGAATCGTTAGTGGCGAGTTGTTATTGTGGGGAATCGTTACATATTCAACTTAGTTATGGTATGTCAGCCGATATTTGGCTGGGCACGGTTGTTATGATTCAACCTTTTTAGGCATTGAAGAAAATTTAACCTTCTTGAATTGAAATTGGTAAGAATGTGCCATTTGAGCCTCATAAATCAGCGGGAGGGGAAAAGTTGAGAATGGGTTCAATACAGGATAAATTGGAAAAAATGCTCTAAAATTGGAAATTTTTCAGGAATGACTAAATTTAAAGAAAACAACTCTGATACATAAAGGCTATGTCACCCTGTTAACCTATGTTAACCCTTTCCCAAACAATAAAGACATTTGACCACTTTGTTGCAGACAACTTAAGAAATCATTATGGGAAAAGGAAAAATTGCTCATGACGAGCAATTTTTCCTTTTCCCACAATGTTTTCTGCCCTATCAGAAGATTATTTTCCAATTTCATCACATTTTGAAATGTTGTCTGCAAGCTCTTTCATTTTGGGACAGTCAAAAATTTGTTGTTTGGGAAAGGGTAAAGGGAGTTCCAAAGATGATTGCAAAACTAAAAATCATTAGGGGCAAGCTTTGTTTTTTCCCCTACTTATTTCGCTTTGTTTATGTTTTCAAAGAGCCACACTGTTTTCATAGAGATACGAATTAAATGGCTTTACTCCGAGAGGCCACCCGGTACACGTTTCTCTTGTAAAAGTGGGTCACAAATTATAAAATGTCTGCTGTGCATTTCGAATATCAATTGTTTTGCTGTCCAATAAAATGATAGTCAAATAAAAGAGTATGAAATAAAGTCAGTTAAAAAACATCAAAGTAACATCTAATCATATAACAGTTTACTCCCTTTATAATTGCTCAAATATTGAACTATTTTAGTAGTTGTAATACACAAGTGGCATGCTCCTAAGAATATACAGGCTTCTACATTGTGGGAAAGCAGCAAATAGGCAGTGAAAAGACTTTACAACATTACAACTACCCAGTTAACTGCACAAAAGCATATATTTTCAAGGATATCTCTTCAAAATGAGGCCCCTGAATCTTGTTACATTGTTAATTAGGGCAATTTTCTACAAGGGACAGAAGTGTTCCCTGCTTTTCAACTTTTATCATTGTCATTAATACTTGAATAGGTTTTATATGTGTGATTTTGGGTATAGCACTTTTTCTTCTTGGATGAGCTTATTTGTACATGTACAATAGTTGACCTGACTAGTTTCTGTTGATACTTTCATCACTTTATGAAAGTTAATTTAAGTTAATATCTTTATATTCCTGAGTAGCTGAATAGGACAAGAGTTAAATGCCTGTGATCGTTCATTTCAGGATTTTGTTGAGGAATCAGTCAGTGAGAGGCTGTGGGGTTTGACAGAAATGTTCCCAGAGTCAGTGCGCGGAGGCTGTTCTAAACTGTCAACATTTACATGGGACTCAACCAAATTGTGTTTCAACTTTAGCAAAACAGCCCTGTGGGTTTTCAGCTCTACGTTTACGATACTCATACTGCCCGTGGTGTTTGAGAGAGAACGATCTGCCATGCAAGAACAACAAAGACAACAACAGACACAGGTACACTCATTTTCCAAATAAACATTTTGCATTTTCATTATTCCTCCAGGCAGGGATCAGGAAATCTCCAAATCCCAATTGGTCCGAGAATCAACCAAAAACGCTTTGATATCTCTTTAATCATAATAGAAATGTCTGATTGAAATGAAAGGCAAACATGATTTGAGGTCTGTTTGGTTTTAAACTCTTCAGGACTACATTTTGATGATTCCCATGATGTCCAATAAGTTGTTTAATTTTTTAAAGATCGCTTTGTGTCATCAAGGGAAGCAAATTGTTAATATTATCTGTCACATTAAAAATCTTTTTCTCGCAGACTAACAAGTATTCTTACACTTGTACCAATTCTGCTTAAGATAATCGGTTTTCGTGGAACAAGGATGTGACATGCTCTTTTCAAACAAGTGTGCCGCTATTTTTACAATTTAACCCTCAATTTATTCACGCATTGGCATTGTTTGACACAGAGATAACAATTAAGGGATTAATTATGCAATTCTGGAGACATTGTAAGGTGTGTAGAATGTCATATCCGAACTGATTTTTACATTAAATTTTAACTTGCAAACGGTCCAATACAATCGAAATCGGCCAAAAGCCGACAAAACTGGTATTTTCCTGACCCCTGCCTTCTGGCATTGTCTTTCTATGCATTTTTTCTATCCAGATCTTCAATCAATGCAGAATTTGATGGCAAATCTAAATTGAGTGCAACTATTTATAACAGTTAAGAAGTATGATGATGAAAACAAAGTTTATTTAGTAATTTCACACAGAACTCCCCATTAAAAAAGATGAAACTACCCATCTTAACCCTTTACCAAATGCAAAATTTTCAACTGTGCCAAATTGAAAGAGTTTGCAGACAACATTTCAAAATGGGATGAAAATGAAAAATAATTTTTTGATAGGGAAGGTTAACCAGCAATTTCTTCTTTTCCCACAATGTTTTCAAGAGACGTCTGCAACAAACTGGTCAAATGCCATTACTGTTTGTCAATGAATGAAGCATTTTCTATATTTGAAGCAATTTTATTAAACACTCAGCTACAAGTCAGAGTGTAAATGATAAACAAAACTGTAGGGTAAATTTTTTCCCTATTGAAGGTGATTTGCAGTATGACTTTTTTTTTAAAGAATCATTTACATATTGCTGATTACTGTTTATCGAATATTAAAAATTATTGTTTAGAAAGAAAATTATTTGTGATGAGCCAATTCTCTTTGGTTACAATGGTTTCAAATGTCTGCCTTACAAAGTTTTATTCAGATTATGCATGTAGTTTTAATGAACTAGCTATTAAATGGCCACATCAGCTCGTTCATTAAAACTACATGCATAATCTGAATAAAACTTTGTAAGGCAGACAAAAGTAATTTTCTTTCTAAACAATAATTTTTAATATTCGATAATATAAACCCTACAGTTTACTTTTAATATAGTTGTTGGCAATAGGTTAAGCTCTAACTTTATATTCGATCACTTTGACACAATTGTTAAAAGGGTGCTAATATTGAGAGTTTTCTCCGTTGCCCACAACTGTTAAAACAGATGAATGGGGAAGGTTTTTTGTGACATCCATTTATATTTGATATCTCAAAGAATACATTACTGTTCATACTTTATAACTGTCTTACGAACAATGTCCGCAACGAAGCATAGCTAGAAAAATCCACTTTGGATTTTATGTCCCCTGTGGGGATTCGATCCCAGTTCTCACGGGTGACAGTCCAAGACATAACCACTGAGCTAAAGAGTCGGCTCCGTAACGCAGAGGTTACATCTTGTCCTAATTGATTATTGCTATGCTGTAGAGAGTGAAGCGGTTACGTAACACATCCCCTCTTATAGAAGTCATCATTTATGATGACATGTAAGCCTATTTCGGCTAGTAAGTCCATTTCGGACGAATTAATGGCTCAATGGCCAATCCTGGACGAGCCCCCATCTTACGAACAATGTCCGCAACGAAGCATAGCTAGAAAAATCCACTTTGGATTTTATGTCCCTATGAGGATTCGATCCCGGTTCTCCCGGGTGACAGTCCAAGACATAACCACTGAGCTAAAGAGTCGGCTCCGTAACGCAGAGGTTACATCTTGTCCTGATTGATTGTTGCTATGCTGTAGAGAGTGAGGCGGCTACGTAACAACTGTTACATTCAATTTGAATTAGTCCCAGACTTTCTTATAAGGGTAGGTCCAGGAAAGAGGTTACATAAATGAAAAATTGTTGATATGGTATTAAACACCATACAAACAAATAAGTGTAGGGATATTTAGACTGTGTTCTGTGTATTTCAGATGTTGTTGGGACCAAATGCAGCAGTGTCTGGGGGTCGGGCAGGCGGCATGATGCCCCCCGGTATGGTCCCGCCAGGAATGGCTTCAGCGTGATGGGATTTCTCGTAAACTTCATTAACGGTGTTTCTAGATAACACATCCGCATGATGGGATTCCTCTTAAACTTTTCATCAACAGTGTTTCTAGATAACATGACTCTTCTTACACTAGTTTTCTTATCTCCGATCAAAATTGTATGTTGTTGGTAATAATAATTAGAATCATCTGGATTTGTAGAAAGTGGCAGGACTAGACATGAAAAGAGGTGTAGTTGATGGTTGGAGTATAAGAAAATATTTCCCTACAACTGTATTCCATACAGCTATTTTGGTGTTTGACTGGTCTAAACTGAATGCAACAGCAGACATAACTAACATAAAAATTATTATTTTTTTTATAAAATTGGGTAGAAACCAAGGTGAGAAAAGTATGTATTGCTAATAAAGAGTAATTTATCCTGTTGTCACACTGGTTTCTGAATACTTCTCTTGTTGTATATGTATCAAATGGAGTTATTATGGAGAAAGGGGTGAACATTTTAATTATAAAGAACATTACATGTATTTTGTACAATGTTCATAAGGGGTGTTCATATATTTCTCAATTAGTGTTAACAAGTTAATGTTGTCAGGTTTTCCATGGACAACCATTGCTCTTTATGGGTGAATCAAAAAGGAAAGTTTGTTCTAGATATTGTTCTTGTGATATATTAGTGAATTTGTATGTTTGAAGAAAGTGAATATAAATGACTTTGAGACCTTTGAGATCTTGTTGAAGTTTTTCTAGATGTATTGCTAGATCTATTATAAACAGACAAAAAGAAGTACAGATATCGGTATGCTATGTAGGTAATTATCATGGAGGCCTTAACCAATTCCTTTTTCATTGGATTTTTGACTAATCCAATTGATAGCACTCCGAGATGACTCATGAAGAATGAAAATCTTGTTTTCATAGTTATGATTGTTAGAAAGCTCTGTGACAAAGAATTTGCTATAAATGAACTAGATTTTCTTTCATATTTGTCTCAATTGCTGCTAGAATAGTCTGCTGCAGTTACATCAAGCAGAAAAGGTCCTGTGTGGCACAGGGGTTAAAGTGGTCATCTTGTGAATAAAGGTACCCCTGTCAAAACCCCACCGGTATTTCTATTTTTGTGGGAGTGTGCTTTGGCAAGACGCTTAAAAGCTTTTACCTTGTTTTGTTGAATCCAGAAAAGAGGTAATATAACTGAAGTATTGTTGACACTCATGTGTTTAACCTCATATAAACAGAGCATTTCTAAACTGTATGAGGGTAAGAGTGAAATAAAGTTCAGTGTCAAACAAGGCATATATCAAAGGTGAATCCAGCAACAACGGTTCTTTGCATCCAGTGTAGACCCATTGTCATAGGATCCATGCACCCCGAGTTGATGAAGTATTACATCGAAATCAAAGCTCCCCTCCTCCCAAAGCTCTTAAGGAACACCGAAAAGGTCGCCTTGATGTACGGCTGTATTAACGAACGTTTATCATGTAAGACAACTTCAAAAAAGAAAACTCATTCAACATTGAGAGAAAGAGCTGTACAAGTGTCAGATTATTTTCCTATTGTCAATAATACAACAATAGCTCTCCTGGTTATTCATTATTATTATTTACATTAATGTATTATTAATGTCGCCTGAATAGCTTATTGCATATTTTACGATTTTATACAAAGGCTGTCTGTCGCTCAAGTCGATTGACCAAGTCGACTGTGTCAAAGAGAATCCAAGAACAAGAATCCGTTGACTGCCCTACCATTGATAACTTCAGGAAGGCAGTACAGACAGTCACCCTCGTTAGATCACTACTTGGTGCTGTTTTTAAATGCACTGTATAAAGAAATCTTTTAAAATATTTTGGCACTTGTACAAACTACTCACACCATGCATTGCGCCAGTAAGTGTTTACGCCCGAAGGTGTCTGTACTGTAACGGAAGAAGAAGAAGAAAGGTCTACATCCTGCGGGAGTTCGTCTGATTAGGGGAGACAACCTCAATAGCCATGCGGATATGTCGATTTTGGATTACCTTCCTTGCCTTTCAAATTTTGTGACTGCTTGTAGTAATATCATAAATGATCATATCCCGGTCATATGAATTGATATGCATTCATTCACCGTGTCATCTATAAGACATTCCCCATTTGGGATTTTGTAACTGGTCTTAATAAAAAGCAAAGTTGACGGAAGAAGCATTTTCTTTATGTGATTATCTTTTAACTACTCTGAATCATTGAGAAATTTCAGTAAATGAGCATTACCATCCTATGTCACAGTGTTGTCTTTGAAGTATTTCGAAGTAGTTGCGTTCATGCATTTTAAAACGAACAAATATTTATGACATTTCGTTCCATGTTAGCGAAATGAAGGAAAAGTGTTGTAATTGGTATCAATGTCAAGTGAACTAAGATAATATACGTCGGTGAATCTTGGTTTGTTTTCTTTTCTTGTTATGTCGTGCTTGAAAAGAAGCACAAATAAAAACATTTCAAGGTTGGATAGCCTTTGATAAATCGCTGTTTAATTGAAAGTTCGTTTTTCATATCTGGCGTTGTCTAAGTAGGAACCCCAGGCATAATCGACTTTCGAACAGATTTTAGGGGAAAAAAACTTGTCATAATCGAAATCTTCCCTTATTTATTTTTTTCTAATAAATGTATGCCATGTATTGGAAATGTCGTCTAGCATCCCAATCACCATTTCAAATGATAACCCGTCGTGAAATAAAGATAAAGTTTCTCAAACACATGTATGAAAAGAAAAAAAATACCTTGTGATAAAATGAAATAATGTTAGCTCACTGTTCGAAGCTATGCTACTCACCCGGTCGTCGGCGTCGCTATCGGCGTCACACCTTGGTTAAGTTTTTACGTGCCAGTTTGTATCTCATTAACTGCTGAATGGAATGGGTTGATACTTCACACATGTATTCAGGGTCATATTTTAAGGTTCCTGACCAAGTTTCATATCTCTAATTTGGAATTAAAGCAAATTATGCAGCTTTTTGTACTTAGAAAATCAAGGATTGGTTAAGTTTTAACATGCAATTATGTATCTCACGAACTGCTGTATGGTATGGTTTGATACTTCACACATGTGTTCAGGGTAATAATCTAAGGTCCCAGGCCAAGTTTCAGATTCTTGTAATAGATATAAGCAAATGATGCGGCTTTCGTACTTAATAATTCTTGGTTGAAATTGTGCATGCATGTTCGCTTCTAAACAGCTATTGTAAGGAACCATTGTTTTTACCCTCAAATCTTAGAAATAATAATATTTCACTGACCTATACCCCTCTCCGACATTACCGAATAGTCGAGCGTGCTGTCTTACGGACAGCTCTTGTTATTCTTATGCGCCTTTTGCTTCCTTTAAACACCACAAAGAATACCATGAGTTACACTATTGTCGACTGCTGTTCTGTCCAATTTGGGCAAGTCACACAAGCACAGAGTTGGGAGTAGTTTTAACAATGTTTTGTCTATATCTGCGCATCCCAAGCAGCATAGCTTTCATAAGTGGTATGGGATGTAGCCTAGTTGCAAACGTTCCGTAACGCAAACACTTCTTACAAGACGACTGTTTTTATTTATCGTCTGAATTTGGAAGACGTTGCAGATGATAATTAAAATCAGACTAGAATTAAAACACATCTTGTAAGAAATAAAAAGAGGGAATGAGCAATTTTACCCTTTCGACCTACCTTATTAATGTACATTCAGTTTGCGTCAGAGCTGTACGCTCCATGAAGTCTATGGTAAAAGTTTCATTATTAATGCCTTTTTACATAATATGCGAATCGAACCCACGACTCTCGTGTCTTGAAGCCGACGCACTACCTCAGCTGAACCACTGCCCTCCGACTTGAGTCGGAGTAAAACAGACTTTCACATATTTGAATAAAGAGGGTAATGTGTCAAAGCACCAAAATGAAAGAGACATAAGCTCTTTTAGAGCAATTATTTGCTGATATTTATGGGCTAATCACTGTGATGAGTGGAGGTAGGGTATCCGACGTGTGGGCTTTGGTTGTGGGTTTGGGCCCTGGCTGCGTCATACCAAAGACCAAAGGTTAAGGGAATCGATGGCTTGGTCAAACGGAATGTTTCTGATTGTGTTCCAGTAATAATGGATTTGCATGTGAACTGTCACTTGCAGATGGTTGAAAAAGCTTTAATCTCATCCAAGCCGAACGCTTAATGAAATTGAAGGGGTCGATGGAATTCGAATCGCACCTTAAATAAGTAAATGCGGCGGTCCCCCTTTTAAACGCATTACTTGGGTTCACATTCTTCACATATTCCGCCATACACGCATAGCTCATTAATAGTGGTTGTAGTGGAAATTTGATATCACAACATACTTCAAACTAAACTCTATGAGCGCTTGTGGTGGAATCTTAAATATAATTATGCGTGTAATGTTTTGTAGACTGTTGTGTTGTATCCTTAAATTCGTAAACTATGAGCTTAAATATAAGTCGAAAAGTATTCTTGTTTATCTATTGTAAAAAAGTACATATCAAGTGTCCTAGCACGAGCGTATTTACCCCTAAAGGGTAATTTGCCTGTTTCACAAAGGTTCGTTCCTTTACGAAAACATTTACAAATTTTCGTAACCCTTAAATCTAGAGTGCAACTTTGATTTAATGAATGAAAAAAAGACATGCGTTTATAAGTATTATAAAGAATTCATAGGAAGGGCTCGTGCTCAGATCACGTCCATAGCTTTTCTTACGTAGGCTACTGTTTACTTCATTATAGTTACGTTTACGAGGAAATTATTCGAAAGAACTATTGTGGAAAAGGCCCAAGGCCCCAGGCTAGCAAATGCATGGTGGTCGTTAACCTGCTTTACGTTTTGTCAGAGAGAGAAGGAACCCTGGTTCCCTGGGTTGGATTGGAGGCGTTACATTGGCGGATTCAGGATATTGTTTAAGGGGGTCTTGTTTAAGGACCGATCTGGAATACCGAATTGTGTGTAATGTTGTTAATGAGAAAATGCATCCCAAAACGCACACGATTTTTTTTTTTGCTCTGGCGATTTTTTCTGGAGGGGTGATTTTGAATATACCAGTTTTACTCCCCATGCCCCCCCCCGGATCTTCACAATGTGCGTTTTACCTATAAAACTTTATCCTGGTTAGCACACATACTCATTTTAATAATGTCTAACAACATAATTCGACGACATATTTCTTCATGAATACTTATTTCGCCGCGCTTGCAACACACGATTTAACATCGTTTCTTCTTTTCAGTTTTTACTACAGTTCTGCTGCAGAAGGTTTTAAAACCATTGCTCGAGAAGAGCAATTATTCCCAAATGTTTCGAATCAAAGTTTTCTTTTGTTTGTTTTTTCGTGCTTTTTCGGTTGCTTTTGCTTTAAATTGGACAAAATTGGCGAAGAAACCTAAGTGGTCAAAGAAGAAATATTGCTTCTAATCTTGACAAATAACACTTTTCTTTTCACAATGTGTTTATCTTTTGTCCTCTTGTTACGATGTTTTCTTTCCACAATTTGAAGACAGCGAGAAAAATATCTCGGGTGTAATTTCTTCCGTCTGTAAGCCATTCTTGAAATAGTTGCCAGGTTGTGATCGTTTAATGGTGTGGTTTAATTAGGCGACCACAGCCTGGCACTGGTGATTCACTGGAAAGTCGTGTTATATTGTAATTGATTGTTGACAAAGTATTGAACCCAATGAAAATGGGTCATTATTATCATAATTATATATGTAGGGTTAAACACCGTTTCAACAATGTCAAAGTTTTATTACCGCTAACCTGGATATACCAGTGATATGCTAGGGTACGGAAGTATCTAGCCGAAAGACACTCCCACGAAACCAGAGGTTCCGGTGGGATGTGGGACTAGAACCTGGGCTCCCAAGTTCTAAGGTCAACACCTTTACCTCTAAGCCAGTCTAACTAATTGGACTTGAAGCTTGCCTTTAATTTTCTCAATATTTCCGATCGCGTTGAACTAGTTTGACTACCACTAGGCCACACATGACCAATAAAATGAGCCATTGAATAACGTTCAAGGTAGTATCAAATTACGAAAAGGAAAACAGTTTTCTCTCGGAAGCTTACGAAGTACACTCGGAAATACCTCCGTAATGAAACACTTCCGATACACCACGAGTAAGCTCCGCCCCCTTTCCCGCGGTTTTACGCGATCGGACGGAGTTCACGGCTCGTGCACAGAGATGAGCGAAAGTAGTGTGTAGGTATATACTAGAGTGAGAAGAGACACACTGTTACAGTTTTTCGTTGCAAGGCAAACTTCGGATTTTACATTTGTTAGTCAATCAGGATTTAACCGGCGCAATGGACGAACAACAGCCCGAAATGTTCACCGTGGATCTGACCCGTCGGGACTCGGGCATTTCCTGGGGATTTCGTCTGCAGGGTGGAGTGGATTTTAACACCCCCTTGTCTGTTCAAGTGGTAAGCGTATTTGCTATTACATACAACAAATTTACACATTCTCTTCTCTAAGTGTATAAATACCTAGATATATTGACTACCGTTTATATTATAGATTTTGAGGTTGAAATAGATACGCTGTCACATTATACCGCATACACATACCTAGAGCAGAAGTTTCCGATTCATCGATTCAACACACCTTTTGAACAATCTAAATCTATATCTTTAACACGTATAAAAGGTGTAAAGTTACCACATACTGTACATGAATTTGAATGAAAACTCGCTTGGTTATTTATGACACAACGTTTATAAATAATCGCAAGCGAAGCGTACTAACCAGAAGGAAGCGGTGTTTGATTGACAGCTCGTGTAACCCGAGAAATGTACTGCGAATGCTGCTCTTCCTGTGCGATCCCAGCCTCGTCTTGAGATCAGCGCTTTCTAAATATGGAAGAGGAGTGTTTTCATAGCAACGGGAAAGCCGACTCCGGGTTTACCCTTCACACCAAACCTACTGCTTTAGAGACAAAACAATCTTGCAGACGATTTTAAAAATGTGTTTAGATTATATTTAAGATGATATGTGGCTTGAGATGAAAGGTTTACAAAACATTGTGACGTGATAAAAATTGCTCACCATATGAGCAACTTCGTCACAATTTTTAGAAAGTTATCTGCATGACTGTGGACCAAAGGTCACATTAAGACAGTAAAGCTACCTGATGTATGCAGACAAATTTATTAACATGTAGAGGACTATGAAAAGTAGGGGAAATTATGCTCTGTTTAGTTCTTATCAATTGCTTTATCAGAATTCTCGTTTGAAAAAAAAATTATCCTGTATTATTGAATATCTAAATGTTTCACAGGAAGCAATATAATTTGTATACTGTACATTCAAAGTTTGATATGTTAACAACAGGCATTTTTTTAAGCCGGAAGGGAAAGTGTAATACCTATGAAAATATAGATTTGATTAATGTTCATACGAAGATAATACTAAGTCTTGAAATTACTGCATTGTACTTAAAAATAAGGCTTCAAAAGAACACAATGCTTGTATCCAGAACTCCCTAATTACATGATCTTGTTTTTGTTGTGTTTTTAAAAATATTACTTGCTGCATGCACTTGAAAAATAAAAAAAGGTTTTGTAGTTGAGAAAAAGCTTGACCTTTTACTAAAATAATAGAAAAATTAACAAGGTTGGAAAGCCCATACTTACAAATTTGTTCTTTTTGTCAAAATGTTAACAAAAGCTGTAAGGCTTATTTCTCTTGTCATCTTCACCAGGACAATTTGAATCTTTTCTACCATACATTTAAACATAGTTGCAGTAGAAATCATATGAAACTATTTCAACAAAACAATGAATCGCTCATGATGAGCAAATTATCCTTATGTAACAATTATTTCAATTTGATCAACCAAATTTGTCTTGCCTTTCTGGCTTTTTCTGAGCCAATGGAAGTGGGACAGATGGTTATAAATTGGCATAATTTGCCTGTATAACATTGCTCAAACATGAGACAGGGTATGAAAGGTAGTTATACGCCTACTCAGTAAAAAGGTCATAGGTAGATATACCCCATCTGTCTATATTTCCTGCTGATAAGCCATAAAACATGAACCAGACCCAATATGAATACTACAGATTGCACATTCCTTCCATATCAACTTACACTATTAATGAATAGCACTTATTCTTCCCATATTATCAATAATCAATTAATTTATATGGAGCGTGTGCAAGAATGAAAGTAGCTGCAGCTGAAAGATATATTGAATGACAAATGTTCCGCCACAATACTGTTATAGAATATAAAGGTGCTCACTTATAATGATTAACTTCATTTAACCCTTTCCCAAACAACAAATTTTCCACTGTCCCAAATTGAAAGAGTTTGCAGACGACATGTCAAAATGTGATGAAATTGAACAATATTCTTCAGAAAGAGCAGAAAATCTCCTTTTCCGACAATGTTTTCTAAAGTCGTCTGCAACAATGTCGTCAAATGTTGTTATTGTTTGGGAAAGGGTTGATTTAGTCATTTGCTAGAAAACTGAATCCAAATTGGATATAAAGCAGAATTATAGCATTTAATTTTGTATTTATGTCCAATTATCTGTCAAATTATACAAACTTTTGTTTTCAGAGCTCATACTTTTACTTACTATTGTAAGTATATTTTTTAGAGTAAAGTTACAATACTCTGGGTTGTATTTCAAAAGAGTTATGGCCCCTTTCAAACTTAAAAAAATATTTAGGTTTCAATTCAGTTATACTTTTTTCCTAAATATAGTAGCTTTCACTTGATTTTGACTGTGTCAACTGATTTGAGTAAAGTTTAACCATGTTTTCATAGCATAATGGCTCTTTGGGTGAAGCTAGGAAATATTGTTATTTTTGGGTTTGGTCCACTTTTCATTGCAGTCCCTGATATCTTAGAGGGGTTAAAGACCTAATCTTTTAACCTGTGATCTTCTTTTGCTCTCTTACATGTGGAAGTCAAAAAGGTAAACTTTAGCTGAGTAAAGAAATATTCACATTCAGATGGATAATGGAATGTTGATTAAGATTTATTATTTCTTCTTTGCCAAACTAAAACACCTTTTGTTCTTTCCATTTTATGGGGAATTTTAGCAGGTAGTATTGAAATAAATTATTGACGAATTTTTGTTATTATTTATCCCTGAAAAGAAATTTAAAATACTGGTAATTGGTTATAAATGTTAAATCCAAAATTGTTCAGTCCATAGCAAGTCTGATATTGAAAACAATGGCCTCCTGTTTAGGACCCTTGCTTACCCAATTATTAATCAAGATTTTCAATGTCTAGTCAAGTCAATATTTTTTTTTTCACCACTAAGCAATTATGTTCACGTTAGAAAGAATCTACGAGTTAGAAAGGAACCAACCAAAGGAAGATTTGCTACATTTAAGCATATGTTTCTTATTTTACAATGTTTTGAAATTGTGTCTATATAAAGTTCTTTACACTAGAAAGAATGATTAATTGAATGTTATGATAGAATTTAAAGCCAGGGAAAACATCATGAGAAATGGACAAATTAAATTATATCAACCTGTTACATTATGCTAAAAGGTGCAAATGAAATTGGGGTAGTTAAGAGGAATGTAACTGTCCCCCAACTAGTCTTTTAGATTTGTTTATTAAATTACAAAAATGGGTAGATTGTTTGAGAAAAAAAATCAGTAAAATGAAGAGATGTGCCATTTGTCACAAACCCTTTTTCAATGCCTTTGAAGGCCATGAAATTTGAAAATATTGATACAAAATGAGCTTAAATTAATCTTGGGCAAATTATCCTAACTGTTGCAATGGTTTAAATGCTTAAAAAATTCCTAAGTATGTAGATACATGCATTTGAATGTGATATTTGTTTTGATGTCATCAGTTACATCCATTTCTATGGATTAAAAAAGGGTTAATCCAGGAGCAATCCACCATTGAAGGGTTCAAATCTAGACTGCTAGAAGTCCTCAATAATAGTAGAAGATATACCATAGTTTTGCATGGAACCCAAATGTTCATGCTTAAGATGTCGATTTTAAGGGAGATATTAAATTTCATTGAAATTTGACTGCGATATTGAATAAATCATTTAGATTTCAGTGAATTCTTTCAATTCACGAAATTCCTGTGTTGCTAGGTTGACTGGAATGTGACCCCCCTTGACCTCATTATTAGGAGCCCCTCTCTCATTCTGCAAGCCATGGTTTAACCCATTACCGTACAATAATGGCATTTGATCAGTTTGTTGTAGATGAGTCTTGAAAACATTGTCGGAAAAGGAGAAATTACTCTAAACAAGCAATTTCTCCTTTTGTCACAATGTTTTTTGCCCTATCAGAAGATCATTTTTTCACTTCATCCCATTTTGAAAAGTCGTCTGCAAACTATTTCAATTTGGGACAGTTAAAGATTTTGTGTTTGGTAAAGGGTTAAAGCTGTTACTCCATGTAACATCTTATTGATGTGTCTTCAGCAAAATTCTATAGAAACCATTGTGACAAAAGGATAAATTACCCTTAAAGAGCAATTTATTCTTTTGTTAAAATGGTTTCTACCAAATATCATAAAAAAAGCATATTTTTTAAGTTTTCTTTTTTTGTCCTCTGCTATTGATTTCAAATTAGACCAAGAACTTGATATTTCTAAAACATAAGATATATTTTTCATCCCATAATTCCATATCTGATACATCTTTACTTGTTTTCACCTCTTCATCAGACTTTAATAATGATAGAGTCAATTAAAGGTGTTGCTGATAATGAACAATTTCAGACAAAAAATTCATTGCTTTCAAAGACTCATCAACTTCTTTTTCCAATGTCAACTACTTACTGTTAACATTTTTAATTAGGAATGATAAAAAGCTTGTCATGTAATTAGTTAAGGTTAAACATTCAAGTATGTATAAGTAGTCAATTTAAATCCTAAATGAAGTTAATTGATGCTAATGTATTCAAAGTTCTTCATGTACATGTATACCTGTACATATTGCTGTATATGTGTTTATGAGTTTTACCCTTTCTTATTTAAAGAAAAGTATATACTTGTAGTATGTGAATACATTGTGACAAAAACAAGACTAATGCTTCCCATTTCCTTTTATGTTTGTATTAACTTGTCTTATGCAATATTCTTTATTACAATAATTTTGGGCCTTTCACCTACTACCATATTGATGGCTCTATGCAAGACTATAGTAAATGCTTCAAAAACATAACACCTGCTGCACTGAACCCTCAATATTTCGGTATTGTATAGAATTTTAGACAGCAAGTTTAACAATAGTCTGATTATCATTATCAACTCTTTTTAATCATAATTTTTAATTATTTTGAATACAGGTGCAGCCCAAAAGTGTAGCAGAGAGATGTGGTCTGAGAGCTGGTGATGGAATCATCAAGATCAATAATGCAAACACTGATGAATTGACGCATGAACAAGCTAAGATGGAGATCATTCGATCTTGCAATGACATGAGACTTACTGTTGTAAGGTAAGCTGGAAACTTTCAATCTTGGGATAAAACCTGCTACTTCCCTGACTTTTCTATACTTGAGTTTAATGCACATGAAACAGTGAAAACATTGTGATAAGAGGACATGCTGCCTATTTGACCAATTGTTCCTTGTTTCCTTAATTGTTTAAATCAAATGTCTCTCACAAAATGTTAATTTCAGACATTGGAACAGTTGGTTTCTGTACTCACAGCCATGAAATCCCTCATGGAGAATTTGCCAAAATACTTAGCTTATGAAAGTGACTTTACACACCATTGCTTTAGAAACATTTGTGCTAAATAAGAGTTTATCCATTGTAATAAATTCTGTATCTGCTTTTTTCACAAAATCTTGAAAATGACAAATATGAACTTCAGGAATAGTTTCATATCCATAGAAGTCATGTCAAGACATTGTTACAATCTGTCATGTTCAAATTCCTCTGCCAACAAAATAAATCTCATATTATGAGTAATTTATACCTTTGTTACAATGATTTCAAAGACAACCTCCTGCAGAATGCGCTTTTAACTTAGTATATATAATGGATACTTTGACACACATGCAACTTATGGTTCAATAAATCATTTTAGCGAATGTTATTTATCATGTCCAAAGATCTTCTTATATTGGTGCTTTCAATTTAGAATGTTAAGTGAATTCCATGTCATGTGGGGGAGGTAATAAATTTCCTTCATACTGTATGGGATTTTGTGAATGGTCTAAACTTAAAGCTAGTGCATACGTCTAGAATAGAGTGTAAAGGCCATATTTGTAGAAAATTTACTTCTTGAAACCCATATAATATTTGGATGGATTGCTCATTTCAAAGAATTTATTCTTTTGCAACAATTATCTTTTAGTTTTCTGCAAACAAAAGTGTTAACATGTGTGTATAGGAGAGGAATGGTTAATGTTCAAACTCTTTGAACAATTCTGTTGGACCAGATTCAAGTTCTGCTATCTGTTTACTTCTAGAAAGTATTTTTGACATAACTTGTCAATTTTATTGCCAATATTGTTGAAAATGACTAATCCATTTTCCTGTAAAAAATGGTTTTTGATAAGTTTTCTGCAGAGTGAGGTTTAGAATATTGTGAATCCTGAACATTTGCCCCTGATGAGTGCATTCTCTTTTTTGTCACAATGATTTTAAAGTTTAGGAACAGGGTTTTCAAGTTTTCTCAAATAACCTAACTTTTTATTCCATCTGCTGCACATTAGAAATACAGGGAAAGGCCTTATTCATTTCCAGTTTTTTCGGTTTAATGAAAATTATGGCTGGTCTAAAATGAAAGCAACAGTAGACAACCAAAATAGCATTAAAAAGGAGTAGATTTTCGGTCATATTTGGTAGAAACTATTATAACAAAATGATGAATTGCTTATTTGGGCAATTTATCTTTTTTTTGTCAGGAAGGCTTATAGACTTTTCTGCATTGGATGTTGATAACTGATGTCTTTTGAAGAAAAGTGTTATAAATGAACGGTTCATTGTTTTGTTTTCACCTTGTATACTCTAAACTTCATTATAAATCTGGTGTGGTATAAAGCCCACCTGACAGATGCGTTATTAATCATCTCCCTGTTTCACTTAACTTGTAACAGATGACTTAAAGACGAATTATAAATCAAAGTTTTAGAAATAATTCAATAAGAGATGTAATTTATGTGACTGAGAAACATTGAAATGTTTAGAATAAAGGAAGAATTCTTCTTTTGCGAAAATGTTTTCAAATGCTGGCTTGACTGAGAACACTTAAAATCATTTGTACTCCAGGGGAAAGGTTAAACACTTTATTTCAGCAGGACCTGGTTTATAGAAAGCAATGCACATCAAGTGGTATATAGACATACACAGTCAAGAATGCATTTTTTGCATAAAGTTTCTACTTATCAACCATATGTTGAATCAGTGGTTCTAACCCATTACGTACTTCCCCTCTGTTCATTTTGACACATCTACAGCAAAGACCATAATGTCTAAACAAGCAATTTCTACTTTTGTCGCTCAAATATCTACCAAATATAATATGCTGTAGAACATATTCTTTGCCATACCTTATCATTGTCATCTTGTGCTACTTTCAAATTGAACAGTGCACAAAATTCCAAACAATGAATTTGGTTACGAATAGAACTCTATGGGAAAAGGAAATGTTTGAATCCCATCTTACCAGGGCCTTGCTGTTCAATAAAGAAGTCATTGTTTTGAGGTTAATAAAAATTGAAATCATTTATTTTATTTGGACATAAAAGGGCGTTTAACTCTTACTCCGTAATCCCTCATTTTGTCGCATCTGCTGTAGTACCCAATTCCTTTGTATTGGTATTGACTGATCCAAACTCAAAGCAACAGTGGACAACAAAAATTAAAAAAAAGTACATTTTCTGTATGATAATGGTAGAAACTATGGTGACAAAAGGAATAATTGCTCATTTGGAGCATGTCATTATTTTGTTACAGTTATGATTACTAAATCATTTTACAGCAGTGGTATCACATTCATTATGGAGTAAGAGGTTAATATGATCAGTGATTCCTTCGACTGTGACGGATTCAAAGACTGTGTTCATGAACTGATTGGATAAACATGAACCAAAAAAGGCCATTAATGAACACAATTTCTGTTCTTTAACATGTTCATGAACATGTTCTTGACATTTATGAACTTGTTCAAGAAAAACTTTGTGTTCCAGAACAGCCATTTTTGTTCGACATGTTTTTTCATGCTGCTCATGAACACTATTATTGAATCCTTGGCAGGGGTTAACCATTATTTTGTATCATACACAGGGATTCATAGAAAAGATTCTTTAGGGGGGGGGCATATAGCCATTACCCCCAAAGAATCTTTTCTATGAACCCCTTTGGTATCATAGCTGCATCCAATTTGTCTGATTTGGACGCCAAGTGGGCGACAGTGGTGCAGTGGTAGAGCGTCGGCCTCTTGTACCAAGGGTACAGGGTTCGAATCCCTGTTATGCGAGGTGGGAATTGCCGGGGCTAACCCACAAATTGGCGCGAATACTGGTGCAGTATCCAGGAATCAGTCATCGAGAGTGAATTTAATAAGCTTCAAGCTTCCGTCACAATTGATGTAAAATAAATAAGTTTAAACTAATTTGTCTGATTGTAGAGGTGCTGTTCAGATCTGGAAACCCAAGGTGACCAAGATCTCGGAGCTGAAACCACAAGAGCTCCAGCCAATCAAAACAGCTACTGGAGATGATATTTACGCCGCCCAGAAGACCTCCCTGGCCAAGGAACAACAGGACGTAAGTGGGTTTATACAGGATGTATTAAAGTCATTCCCTGTTCAGACAGGGTTTTATTTTGTAGATCAGATTCTTTTTTTCATGAATACCAATGAATTTATTAGCAAACAATATTCATTTAAGTCGGCATACTAATGTTTCTTGTCATATTTTTTGGGAGATATACTGATTTACTCCTGTTTGTCTTACATACTGATTTACTCCTGTTTGTCTTACATACTGATTTACTCCTGTTTGTCTTACATACTGATTTACTCCTGTACATAATGATTTACTCCTGTTTGTCTAACATACTGATTTACTCCTGTTTGTCTTACATACTGATTTACTCCTGTTTGTCTTACATACTGATTTACTCCTGTTTGTCTTACATAATGATTTACTCCTGTTTGTCTTACATAATGATTTACTCCTGTTTGTCTAACATACTGATTTACTCCTGTTTGTCTTACATACTGATTTACTCCTGTTTGTCTAACATACTGATTTACTCCTGTTTGTCTAACATACTGATTTACTCCTGTTTGTCTTACATACTGATTTACTCCTGTTTGTCTTACTTACTGATTTACTCCTGTTTGTCTTACATACTGATTTACTCCTGTTTGTCTTACATACTGATTTACTCCTGTTTGTCTTACATACTGATTTACTCCTGTTTGTATGTCTGTGTGTCTGATCATCAATATGTCAAGAAATAACTCTGCTCTTTAACTCATAAATATCTCATCCAATCTTTAACATATTTCATGGGAAACGTATGTTGCCATGATATCATGCTCAAGTTTCATATCTGGCAAGACTGCCAAACCAACTTTTGAGTTATGGCTCTTGAATGAAAAGATTGAGGTTTTGGCCGTGTTAGCTCTCTTGTCTCAAATTCATCAACTAATTTTTACCAATCTTTATGAAAAAATTCTTGATCATGGTATTTCTTACAATATAATATACAATCCATAGTTACAGCCTTTGATTAATGAAAAAGGTTGGCTTGATAGCTTTCTTCTTCTAAAAGTTCACATCAAATCTTACTCAACTTTGTAAAAATGTTTTTGCCATAATGAATGCTCAAGTTAGATATCCCGCAAGATTGCCTCAAGAACATTATAGAGTTACAACCCTTGAATGATAGAGAGTCAACATTTTAAGGCTTTGAAAACATTTTTATCCATGGTATTGCTCACAATGATAGCCAGCAAAATTGCCTGATGACTTTGGAGTCTTGATCCTTTGTTGAGAAAGAAAATAGTTCTCTTTTGCTTGTCTGCTTTCATTTTGAAAATTTCTTGTCCAATCTTTATCAAATTTTATTAAAAAGTTTTTTGCTTTGCCATCTAGCTTAAGTTGGATATCAGGCAAGATTTTCCTAAACATGTTATAGACTATACCCGTTCATGATAAAAATTGATGATTTATCCCACGAAAACAGGTAGGAGGCAGGTGTTTTCTGAATCACAACAACAGTAGATTCTTGATTTGAATGAAAACATTATGGATGATTTCTAATGTCTGCTTAGATTGAATTTGATACTTTTTCAACAAAAAAGAAATAACTTTAAATCTTACAATGTCACCATGTCTCTTTAAAAGCTTGATTTTTCATTTTAAACAAGCATATGCATATGCTTCAGTTTACATAATGACCCTATCACTAACATATATACAGATTTATGGTACTTGATGTTTTCAATTTGGACTTGTAAATAATCTCAAGATGAAGGAATGACTTGAATTTGTCACAAATTAAATCCACTGTGCCGTCAAAACCTCTGTGCACCTAGGTCAATGAATGTCTGGGATTAGTAGGAACTGCAGTAATCCTTAACCCTTTACCAAACGCCAATTTTTTTACTGTTCCAAATTGAAAGAGTTTGCAGACAACATTTCAAATTGTGATGAAATTGAGAAATAATCTTCTGAGAGGGCAGAAAACATTGTGGGAATAGGAGAAATTGCTGGTTAAGAGCAATTTCTCGTTTTCCCACAATGTTTTCTAGAGTCATCTGCACCAAACTGGTCAAATGTCATTATTGTTTGATAATGGATTATATTTAAACTTTTGATATTCCTTAGTCTGTCAACCCCTTTCCTCATAAAAGATCTACCTGGACTTCATTTGTGTTGTGACTTACTTTGACACACCTGCAGCGAAGCAAATTCTCCCTTTGTAACAATGGTTGAAGTTTGATATCACAAAAATAAATATTGCTTAATCTTACTTTAATATTGTCTTTTGCTGTCATTGTCAGTTTGAACTAGTCACTCAAATGTGGCAATATAGCATAGTATTAGGGGCCTCCTTGGCCTAGATGTAAGAGTGCAGATTTTTTAAATTACAAGGCCCCACTCCCCTTAGGCTCAAATCCTGGTGACAGCATTTTGGTTTTCACAAGAGGTAGTCTCCCCAATGACTTAAGGAATGCCTATGGTTCCACCATGCTTGACCAGCTCTTATGGGTAGTTGAGTATGGGATATTCCTCAGTCATTTACAATCATGCAACGCACAAAACTGAAATAATGTTGATGTGATGTAAAACCCATATAAACAAATTAATCTTTCTATCATTTTCTAGGAGACATGCACCATTGGGAACTCATACAACAGGTCTGCCAGACCATTCGCTGGCTTTGGAGCCAAACCAGCCCAACCACCACAACAACAACAATCTCAGTTCCAGCAGCCACAGTACGGTGGTGGGCAGCCTCATTACGGTGGAGGTCAGCCACAGTACGGGGGAGGCCAGCCTCAATACGGTGGAGGTCAGCCACAGTACGGCGGAGCCCAGCCTCAATATGGCGGAGGCCAGCCACAATATGGGGGAGGGCCTCAGTTTGGAGGAGGGCCTCAGTCACCAAAGAGGGCGGTCCCAAATATAGTGCACGCCCAGTTTAATTCACCAATGGGGCTCTACTCAGCCAACAACATTGCCCACACTTATGCAGCTCAAACAGAAGGCATCAACCAACAAGTACAAGGGTGAGCTTACCTTCTAATCAATATTTTGTGTATTAACCTTCCTCATAATTAACCTTCCTCATAAGAACCAGCGGTGGCAAAATCAATTGTCAGCTTGTCTAAAAGCCTTAACAGACATGCGATTTTTTTCTCCCCCAATTGATATGTATGGATGGTGTTTACATGTTACATATATTTTTCAACAATAATTAGATGAGGATGGGGTCAAGGTGGTCAAGATAAGGGACTATCATATGCCCTTGAATTGGGATGTAAAACCCATATAAAAATACGAAAAATGTTAAATCCTTCGCATAAGTATCCAATAGAATTGTCCTGTTAAGATAATTCTTATGTGTACCTTCAATATAGAATTTAGACAAAGAATAAAAAAGTAATTATCAAATTGTAGACTCTTCATTTGCGAACCTGTATACAGTGTATATATATTGCCTGTTATTGCTGACTCTGTCTGCTTGCCTACTCCAATCCTTTCTACTTTCAAGCAGCTGTAATTTTATTCCTTTGCAAAAGGCGAGCGGCAAAGAAAGTCTTATGACTGACTTAAAGATGTGAAAATTTTCAACAATTGCATTTTCTCCATGATTTACCTTGAATGAAGTATTTAATCGCTGCTCATGTAGTTTTCGATATTGTGGTGAATACATGTTGAAGTAGATTTACTTCAGTTCGCTTCCTGTAGATATGATTATTGCGCAACACAGGAAAATGCATATCCCAGACATTCCATGTGGAGATGTTTCAGTAAAATTGTGTGGGCTGAGGATGTAATTAATGCTACCTCTGTTCACAGAAACTTGCAGCAGACAACTGTGCTAAACATCAAGTTCAAAGCAGAAAATGAGCCCTGAGTCTTGTTACCCTTAATCTCTTTGTGACAGGTCAAAGTTAAAAAAGATGACTTGTTTTAAGTAATATTCCCTTGAGTTTTCAATTCTATATCATGCACCTCTTCAATCCTATTTATTAAGTACAGCTGATATACATGTAGTTTAAGTAGTGGCTGCTTGACTACGATTATTCATTTCTAATCTTTTCCTCCAATCTTTTACTATAATTGATTTTGTGTAACGCCTTCTGATTCCTTTTATTGCAAATCATTTTTTAAAGCAGATGGACATTGAGATGGCAGTTTAGGCTGAATGCTTTAGGCCGTTTAGGCACTTATTAGACTTTAATCCATCCTTGATACAAACTTTAAATGCCTTGTCACAGTCTATGCTGGGAAATGTTCTGAACAAAGAATAACTGACTATCTTATGCTGCACTTGTTAATGGGTGGCTAAGTTATTGTGACAGATGGATTTAATGTCGCGAATAACTCAGAACAGGGAAATGTCTAATGTATGAAAGTCTGCCAAAGATGTGGTTTGCATCACAAGAGATAACTACTTTGCTTTGCCTTACTGTACTCGTCCCTCCCTCTTCACTTCTATCTCATATTGTAGACTTGGTGCAAGCCTTTTTATAGCAGATTCTCTAGTGGAAATGAGCTAAAGCAACATTACATCTGGTCTTTGAATCATACAAGAGACTCTGAAAATACATTTACTGTTGATACACTGTGCAGTCAAACTTGAATTGAATATTCAACTCAAAGACAGGTTAAATGCCTCTTAACTGTCAAATGCTACTTGAATAATCATTTGATACAGAATAAAAGTCACCCACAGAGCTCCAAAAGGAGCATGCTGCATGATTTACTTTTTGCTTACATGTGAACATGTCTAGATCTTTTATAGGCTGATGATAGATTATTTAACGTATTCCTCCATATAGGAATTTATAACTCTCCCAAATTAAAAGCATGAGCAGGTTGCAAAAAATATGTTAACAAAACATTATTTAATGGCATTGGGTAGAAAACATACCGGTACTGATAAAAGGATTGATTATCATATTTAAGGAATATTTTTCTATTTGGTCCATGGTTTTAAGAAGTTGACAGTAGATGCTATTAAGTTAAGTATAATGGTGCAAAGGGTTGAGAAAGATTTCTTAACAGAAAGTTCAACTTGATTACTTTTGTATGGAGCTTTTTTCATAAGTCACATGACGTTATCCATGCTGTCTTCTGCAAGTACTACATTGGCTGTTGAAAAAATGTTAACAGCCCCAGCATTTGTTTTAGCCGACTTGTTGTATATCGTTTTCACACTAATCATCAATTGTATCTTGAACAACATAATGTTTCTAGAATATAATGTGGCTTCACCATTACACAGAAAAGTAACAAGTATAACAGGTTTCTAGTCTTTGAGTTGTTGCCAAAATACCATGTAATGTTACTTTCATCAGAAAGCCTCCAAGATTTTACAACTTACCATTTGTGTTGACTCGTTAATGTTATGAACGATCTTGCTTTACTGGCAGATTTTTATTGCATTCTGAATAAAATTTTAAAATATTGAATGCTTTAATAGGGTCTTAAATGAGTTGTATATATGTATATAATCATGAGCATTTATAAATGCCAAGATAAGGAATGAAATACTCCTCTTTGAACTGAATAAATGTTGAAAATGACTTAAAACTAAACACATTTACACTTCTTATCTTTGGCTCAGATGCGTTTTATGAGTAATAAATTTTCTCATTTGGCTAACTGTACATATTTCTTGTAAGTGGATGGTGAAAGGTAACAGAATGTTTTATCACATACCTAATCTTAGATCAATGTCTAGTTAATCCTTATAGTGCTGGAACCGACTTCATGCTTATGCAAACAGGTTGGATCCAGGCCAGCCGCCAAGTAAATTGGCGGCTGGCCTGTGATTTAACCTGTTTGCTGCTCTGGGTATCATTCCTCAACAAAATTAAGCAGATATTTAAGGTTTTGGAAAGCAGACAACACAAAAATCTATTTTTAGAAAAATTACCCAGCATTCTAAGGGTTACTGATTGTTGTAGACAGCAGATCCTGCCTAATGACATAACATGTCTGATCAGGCATATAGTCCATCAATGATGCTGGATATCGGCATCATCTGGGGTAACCCAATACCCTTACATAAGCAACGTTATTGGTGCCCAAAGCAAATTTGTTCCCAATTACTTTTATAGAGAACTATTTTGATAACAAATGGAAAAAAAATACAAATTATGCCTGCTTTAAGGCATAAAAGTTGACTACATGTAAATGGTTATGAATGCTGTTTTAACCATGTCTTCACATGCGAAGTTATTAAGCAATATATATTTTATTGTGAGTTGTGTTCATATATTTTATCAAGAATTGACTTAATAGTACATGTATTGCAATAATTATATAGATGCTTAAAATCTTTACATAACAGAAATTACATCAATGCAATGAAAATAAAGAATCATATGCATCAAAGGATTGAAGTTGTCAAAAATGCAACATATTCAGAAACTATATTTACAACATCAACTTGAGGTTTCCTGGCAAAGGTTAGATATGGCTGCCTCCTTTCTCCTCGAAGCAGCCTATTATCAGATTAATATAATTGGTTGTTTATGTGAATGGTGCATAGATGTTGATCAATTCATTTGCTAGAGCTGTAATACCTTTAGGATATTTATTGATGGTGTAATGGTACTATAGCAATTCCTTCACAAGCCACTGGAGCAGAAACCTTCTTAGGATATTTATTGAGGGCTTAATGCCAGATTATAGCAATTCCTTCACAAGCCACTGGAGCTGTAACCTTCTTAGGAAATATATTGAGGGTATGATGGCAACTAGTATATTGAGGGTTCTATCCAAGACAATAGCAATTCCTTTACAAGCCTTAGAGCTGTAACCTTCTTAGAAAATATATTGAGGGTATGATGGCAACTAGTATATTGAGGGTTCTATCCAAGACAATAGCAATTCCTTTACAAGCCTTAGAGCATTAGCTGTCACACTTTTAGGAGTGTATTGAGGGTTTAATACAAGATTGTGAAAATTCTTTCACAAACCTGAGCTTGAGCTATAATTTTTATAGCAATATATCAAGGACTGAATGCAAGACTATAACAATTCCTTCACAAAATTGAAGGGCATATCAAAATTTTGCAATGAACCCCCAAGTCTGTTTCAGGGTAGTTTTGTATGATAGTTTTCTTGGTGGGGTCTTGTATAGGTACCAATAAAGATGTAATGTGTAGAATCACTTTTTATTGATTAGAAAGACTTTAGTCCAACGCTGTTTACAGCAATAAATTAGCCTAGAATGTTAAAAGCAATAATCAAAGAGTTCTTCAATGGTCCAATGGAAATTACATTATTGGAAAATGTTTCATGAGACATTGCTTGCTGTTACCAGTTTAAACTCACCTTCACTTTCGGATATTCTGTTGGCCTTCATAAGTCATCAGAAACCACTGTGACATATGATAGAATTAATCGTTATGAGCAATTTGCCCTTTTGGTCACAATGGTTTCTACACAAAATCATTAAAAAAAAGTATTCAAGTTTCATGCTGTTTTTTGTCATCTGCTGTTGCTTTCAATTTGATCCATTCACAAAAACCAACATGAGAGATTTGGTTACACAAAATAAATCAGTGACTCTGTAAAGGATTATTGACTGTTATATCAATGTTGTTTACCAGTAAATGTTGTTTATGTTGATGGTGTAAGTGTAATTGATCCATAAAGCAGAGTTGTGTATACTGTGAACAGTTTCCTCAGGTAAACATTTCCTGCCTTGTAAATAGGCTGATATCCCAGAACCACCACCAACAGACTTTCTATGATATACCCTATAGCAAACAACCCTATACCAAACAATCTGTGGAATTTATGTGCCTGGTTGTAATGTTTATAGAAATTATCGATAGAAAAGGAGAAACTACTTAAAATGAACAATGTCTTTTATTCTGTAACTATTTCCTTTCTTCTTTTTTAGTACATTTTTGATTTGATTCATATTAGCTCTCATCATCTGAAAGTCAACTAAATTACTGACTATAACAAATTTGATATATGCTAAAATGTTTATATATCAGTGTGTAGAAGCACAGAGCACTTTGAATAGAACATAACACCAGAAAGAAGTTTTAGAATTTTTGTCTCAGTTTGACACAATATTTTTTTATACTATATTTTATGATGGCAACTGACAAACTATCATGTCAGATAATAAAGCTAAATGTTATGTCTCTGAAAGATGCTAAATATTTGCAAAATGGGTAAGTCTACATAGATTACAATCTTTTTTAAGTCAAATTTGGAAAAATCTTTCAACAAAGCCTATTTCATGGACACACATAAGAACTGTCAAAACAATTGTTCTAAGGAATACACAACACAGGATGAAGAGAAAAAATAGATAGAAAACATTCGAAATAGCCTTTTTATGACCTGGAAGTTGGTTTAACAAATCAATGCAAATAAAAAAGTATAAGGTAAGCAACAGCTTGCTACAATATAAGCTTTACATCTGTCTTCTCTTGTAACGTTTTATTTGGATCAATCACAATTTACTTCATGCTAATTACTTACAGTCTTTAGAGGACTTTCCAATAGAACCTATCTACTAACTTGCTTACATAGAATGTAGTTGAAAACATTAAAAAAAAAAGTAATTCTCCCCCCAAAAAACTTTTCCATCGTTTGATATTGGAATTAGCTCAAGCAAATCACCAGTTTAATGCAAGACCATAACATGTTTGTGAAGCACTTACTATAGTTTTTGCAATGAACCCTGGAAATTTATGACATGCGAGCAGTTCTTATTTTTTTTTAAAATGATTAGTAATATATATTCCCCAAACTTGATGACTGAAAAACAACATGATGTCAATAGGAGAATTTACTCATAACAAACAATTTGAAGCATTGTGACTGTATTTGTTGCATGATTCTTAACGATATTTGATTTCCATACTTCACCAACTGATGCTTTGAAGTTGAATGATAATGAACTATTATCTGGATAGGTAAAGGATATGCAGAGGTTGCATAAGTTGTACCAGGTGTGCATATATTGTTGAGGGTTCAGGGCAAGACTTCTCTAAGTGCTTCACTTTTGTGAAGGACTTGCTATCATCTTGCATTGAACCAATGAAGTGTGCTTGGCTCTGATAAACCTTTCCCATCAACCCACATTCTATTAGGAAAGGACTAAATCTCAAGCATTTGCAAAACAAACTCAGAAGACTTGCTGATAACATTTCTCTTATAAGAATCTAGAATTTCGAAGAAAAAATTGTGACGAATGAAGGAATTGTTGGTTATGGGCAATAACTTCTTTCATCACAATACGCTCTTCTGCTTCGTTGTGTTGGAATGGGGTTTTATGAAGTTAAGTATTTATTGCAAATTTTCAAAGCAAAGCCAAAAATAGAGTTGTAACATGCTGAAATAAATCAGGAAAGCATGTTAAGGCATATCTGTAATTATTCTATCTTTAACCCATAACAAATCTATGGCAGATTTAATGGGCTTGATGCAGAGGAATCTTTAACTCTTTCCTGCCTAATACATTGCCTTTACACATCACATGTAGAAATCTTTCAAAACGCTGTTATAAAACAATCAAGTTTGAATAATTTATCCCTTCGTCACAATGGTTTTTACCAAATATCATAATGAAAATATTTTCTTAGCACTATATTTTGTCTCAAGCTCTTGGGTTCTTTATCGACCAGTCACAAATATTCGTACGGGAGATTGCGTTAAATAATTGTGATGTAGAGAAGAAGAAATTTTTCACAGATTACTTACTCCTCTTGTACAAATTCTATCCAATCTTTGTACACCATAGTGAGTAAGCATGAGAGGAAAGACTCAATGGAAGGAATGATCATGTAGTTAAAAAAAAAAAGAAATAAGATATATGTTATCATAAATGAAAGAAAAATGTTTGGGATCATATTTTTGGTCAAATTAAGAACAACAGCATAAGCCAATATAAAGATTTCCTTTATAAAATCAAGGGATACCATAGTGTTACAAGAGAAGATCTTGTTTATCGTATGCAATTTCTACTTTTTTTACAATAGTTTCTGAAGTGTTCTTTTGAAAAAATATTAAGATCCTTTACATATGATGTAAAGGAGTTATGGAAATGATGACTACCTGTGAAACTCATTTGTTATGACCTTGACATTTTGTTTGGTGCCAAGTGCGTTGGTGTTCTAGAACCAGGAACCAGGTATTCAGATGTTTTATCAGGTAAAAGGTCAAAATTGATAAACAACTTTTCACTGTCTAGTCAAAACTTACTGTTATCAATACAGCAAGTCCTTTATTGTGCCAAACAGAAATAAAGCTTACAGGCACCTTTTCGCTGTAAATAATTTGCAGGTGATAAAATAATCATGTCATTATCAAAGTAATTGAAGTTATTAAAAACAGTACACATTAGTTTATATCCAATCAATGCTGAACAAAAATTATGAAAAAAGTTAATAATGGCATGAATTCTTCTATTGTCAATATACATATGTATTCAGGGGTGTTTCAAGCTGCTGATTGCTTTGAACTTTGATTATTCATGATTTATTGGATTTTTATTACATCAACAATTTTCCGGTTGTATTGCAATGCCTGGTTCATTAAAGATGGAAGAAGGCCCCTTCCTTGAACTTAACTGCTCATACATGACTATAAATCAAGCCTGGTAGAATCATGAACAGGCAGTCTGTATGATAGCCAGAAGACTAACTCACATTTAAGTTAGAAAATTGAGACTGGGATTTAAATCCTAACCACAAGGTTGAGGAGGAACATTGCTGTGATCAATTTTTAGCGCATTTTCATTGGCAAGTTTTCAATCGACCAACACTATTGAAGTGTTTCTTGTAATGGACAGAAATGCCATTCAATCCATAATCCATTGTGAAGGAAACAATTTAAATGACATGTGTCAAGTAGAGTTGACACATAATTAATGATTTGATACCATTGGAAAACATTTTTTTGTAATTAACACTTGTTAATGAGTTTTACATCATTATTTTTACCAATTCCCTCATATTGTATTGTTCAAAAAGTCAAAATTGAAAGCATTAGTTAAAGACAATGACGAAAGAAAAATTGTATTTTCAATATGTTACTTGTATGAAAGCATTTCAACTGAAGTACTAATTTGTCTTTACAAGCTGTTTCTCATTCTACCACAGTTAATTCTCTAATTAGCCTGTGCAGGTGAGTTAATTCTTAGAATGCTGGGTAGTTGTCTAGAAATAGGTTTTTGTGCAGCCTGCTATCCAAAACTTTATATATCTGTTTAATTTTGATGAGGAAAGATATTCAGAGTAGCAAACAGGTAAGATCATAGGCCAGCTGCCAAAATCTAACCTGTTTGCATAAGCACAAAGTCAAATCGGACAGCAATATAAGGGTTAAAACAGTTCAATCTGAAGTTAAAGGTTATTCTGATTAAGTATATATTCTTATTAAACTTCATAGATTTCATAACTGTCAAAGCTGCTACAGTAAATGCTCTTGAAAGTTTAATAATTAGATTGTAATTTAAGAAAAAGAACAGATGACAAATGTCAGTGACAGAAAATATCATTACCTAGAGATGGAATGAAAACTATATTTCATACAGAAATTTCTCATGATGAGCTTTTCCTTTTTTTATCACAGTGTTTTTTTAGGATACTTGCCACATGCGAAGGAATAGACTAATTGGTTAATTGGTAAGATGAAAGTAAAGCATCATAACAAGGAACAGGCTGATTAATTAATGTCTGTTGGATTAACGAGGATTAATGAGTAGTGGGAAGGGTTATGTGTGTTATTGTTTTCTGACTCCAAACAGACCTAGATAAGTCGGGAGATTAAATTCCACAGTTATCCCTTTACCTGATAGGTAATATCAAGGTTTCAGTGCAATACTATTGTAAGTCCTTCACAAATGCAAGTGCCTTATACTATAGTATTGAACCCTCAATATAGGAGTAATCAGTATACTATTGGTTTAGGCTTGCCCAAGACAATAGCATAGCTGTGGAATCATAAGATTGAATACATAAGTGTAGAACTGATTTCTTATTTTGATATGATTCAAAATCTGAATTATGACATTTAAAAACAAAACAAAAACAAAAAAAAATCATTATCTCTGGTTTTGTCACAAATATGTATTCAACTCACCTTTGCAACTTGTAGATTGGAAGGAAGGGTAACTGATTATACATGCAAATACCCCCCTTTCCAATAATGTTTTTGTTTTCTACCAAACTCAAAAAAATCCAATCTTAAAAAAATATTTTGCAAAGTATTTCTCCCATTATAACATGGTTTCGTGAACCCATTATCCCTCAATGGATATTTAGTACCTGGTCCAAAATGCAAGCAAAATCAGACACCATTGAAAGCATGGGATAGATATGTTGCAAACATTTGCGTCAAAAAGATATTTTGCTCTTTAAGAAACTTTTTTCTTTTGTTGCTGTGGGTTCTAAAGACTTCTCAGGTGCCTCAGAGTGGGATATCATGATATAACCCTTTCCCAAACAAAAACCACATTTGACCACTTTGTTGCAGATGGCTTTAGAAAACATTGTGGGAAAAGGAGAAATTGCTCGTAACGAGCAATTTTTCCTTTTCCCACAATGTTTTCTGCCCTGTAAGAAGATTATTTTCCAATTCCATCACATTTCGAAATGTCGTCTGCAAACTCTTTCAATTTGGGACAGTCGAAAATTAGCTCTTTGGGAAAGGGACAAACAGACTGATTTTCATCACATTTCTCACAGCCATTAACTTAATTTCCCTTATTGATTGAAAACCCATTGGCTGATATTACAAATGAGGAACTTTTTTTGTTTTCACTTTTTGTCACATGTAATGTCACAGTATTGATAGACTTTAGTGATTTTCAAAACTTTGACCATTCAGGAGACCTAATGATTCTTTTGCAAGTATAATTTGTTTCCATATGCTTAGTAAAACTAATTGTTAAAATATTATCCTTACTTGATCTGTCAAAAATATGAAATAAAAGTTACAAATCATTCCTGCAATTATTTAGTTTCAGAATTGGAAATAGATTACAGCATGACAATGTGGTAAATACCTTGTCCATCAAAATCATATGCACAAATTTCATTACAAAATGCTACAAAAAACTGGTTAACTTCTAGAAATGCTTTGGAAATGTAAAATATAGGATATTCTATCGCACATCTGTAAAGATTGTGTTATAATGCTCTTTGTATACAGACCTTTGCAAATTGATGCAAAAAATATTTACTTTTTTTTATCGTATTGTCTAGAAACCATTGAGCAATTTATTCTTTTGTCACAATGGTTTCTCAAATCATGTGAAGCAGATGTATCAGACTTAAGGTATCCTAGAGTTATGGGTTAATTGGATTTTAGACTTGAGTATGGCCCGTTCTATCACAAAGTCAATTAGAAACTTTCTGCTAAAACGTCTGACACAGGAAAGTAAGGAACGCAATAAAAGTAAATGATTTTGGGCAATACCCCAACATAACAGAGATCTATAGGCTAACCCCTTCTTCCTTATTCCAGCTGTGGCAGGAAAAATGTTTTTCAATTAAAACGTCTTTACAGCGAAATGATGAATGAGAGTTCTGTGGATGTGAGTTTGACATGAAAGCATGCTGAAGAAAGTCTTCTTTTGTCATTTGATAAGCATTCCACTGCAAAGACACCATTTAGGATATACATCTATATAGTCACATATTAAGTTTGGGTTAGTGTATTGTAGCAAGCAATGTCTTCCTTTGTTGTAATGTTTTCTGCTAAAATGAAACTTGAAAAGACAGTTGATATAGGTATTGTTTTCTGGCAAATTAACTTTCAATAAAACAATAACAATTCTAAGACTTCATTTAGGTTGCCACTTATTTTGATTATCGTGTGATTTTGTTTCACTAAAGATTAAGAAGTTTCACTGGTAGAAGCAGAAATAACTGAAACGAGCAAGTCTTTCTTTTCACACAATTTTTAAAGACACCAGTTAGACCAAAGTTTTGATTGCTAAAGAGTTAACCGTTTACCAAAAGCCAAATTTTCGACTGCCCCAAATTGAAAGAGTTTGCAGACGACATTTCAAAATGTGATGAAATTGGAAAACAATCTTCTGAAAGGAGAAAAAACATTGTGGAAAAGGACAAATTGCTCATCATGAGCAATTACTCCTTTTCCCACAATTTTTTCCAAAATCTGCAAGAAACTGGTCAAACGTCGTTATTGTTTGGTAATGGGTTAATAGCCCAATAAAGTGAAACATTGAGCCCTGGGCTAGATAGTTTAATGCATATGCTCCTAGATTATATGAGGTTTAATTGCAAATAACTCCATGGTGACTTCAAATATAAATGCCAAAATATCATCATCAACAGTGTACAATTGATAAAATTCTCTACAAAAAAGATGGTTTATGGAACTAGGTAGATAACCTGTACAGTGAAAAACCATCCATTTAAACTCCCTCAAAAATATGTTTGAATCAAATTGTTGATTTTCAACCTGAAACTTTGAAGTCTTCCTTTTATTTAAAAATTTTAAATTTTTTATGACTTAGTCTTATCATTATAATACTTATAGGGAAGAAATAACTTGTTATTGGTACATATCACTTTAATCTCCTTTTATCACAGTATTTTCTCATGAAGAAGAAAAGGTAAAGACCTAAGAAAGGCTTATAACTGATAAATTATGATTAGATTTCTTTTGCAAACGCAAAAGAAAATTTATGAAACCACTAGACAAAAGAAGTAATTTCTCATAAGGACATATTTTCACTTATGTCATAAATGATTGTTTATTTTATTTTGTTTTCATGTTTAGCAAGCTCACAGTTCCTTGTATTGTATAATACTTCTATTTCCAGTTTGGATGTAAGCTCGGAGCCGGTTGGTTCCCGAATGACGGGCACGTTCCAGAGACTAGACTCGGACCCAGGTAGTAATCCCACCTCACCCACGACTAATCCAGGTGATGAGGTGACCCCTGACCCATTGACATGTGACCTGTCCGTGGACGTGAATGAACGATTACAGATTACTGACACCACAGCTAACAGCCTGCCCCCGCCACTGTGTGACCCCCAGTCTACATCTCCCCCTGTTACGCATGTCTCCCTAGAAACCATTCAAACTAACCATTCTTCTAATGATAGTAGGTTTTATTTTCATTTTTGTTGATTTTTTATTAATTTTTACTTTTTTTGTGTTGTCCTTTTAGAGCTTGATTGTTGAATTTGATTTTTATATTTTTTGGTTTCAAAATGAGATATTGGTATTCATTATTGAAATGTGATACAATTGGTAGATGCTATTTTGTATGATATATAGATTTGTGTAAAGCAGATGTGTAACATTCTTGGACTTGTTTGTACAGTATTGAAATATGGATGTAGTGAATAGATTTAAAAGTTGCTGTATATTTCGAAGTCGAATGTTTAATACAAGACTATAGCAACTCCTTCACCAAAGTCAAGTAGTTACTTTAGTCTTGTATTGTACACTCAAAGTGGGTGTAGAGACGTGCAACATTTATTGATCGACATGAAAGGAGTATGGATTCTTTATTACCTGTGAAATGCAAATTGGATGATGAAACTACTTTTTACCCTTTACCTGCGCTATTCATTTTGCTGATTTTTTTTTTTAAATATAAATAAGGTATGATAAATGAGATTTTGTCATCAGAAATGCTTTTCCAAAATATTTTGTTGAAAATGTTGCCTCATGAGAGAAATCAATACAAAGTTTCTTTTTGTTGGTGATTTTTTTAGGGAGAAATGTCATTGAAAGTAACCCTTTTATAGTGTGCAAGTTTTGTTTGATGTTTATTGCATGTTTGTTGTTGTTTTTTGAGTGCTTGCATATATCTTCAGAGTATTGTAAAAATAAATCGGGCTTCTTCTATGTTATGCAGATTTTCAAAGAATAATTTGGTAATGCTTTGAATAATTGTTTCATATTTAATCAAAGGGGAGCTGAATCTGTTAAGTAGAGTGGGTTATTTGTGCAAGAGTTGTCTACTGCGAAACATACAATTATCACCTACAGACTCATTTTTCTGATTCGTTTGCAAAACACTTTAGATAATATTTCATTTGATTAAAAATACATACATATCATGACTGAGATATTTTCTTAGATACGAACATTATCTGCAATAAAAGTCAAATCTAAAATAATTAGCATTAAAAACATTTGCAGAAGAGGCCTCTGTGGCCTAGTGGTTAGAGTACAGAACTTGGAATCACATAGCCCCTCTCAAATCCCAGTGAGGGTATTTGAATTTTCATGAGAGGCAGTTTCCCGACTGACTAACAAAATGCTGATGGTTCTACCTGATTTGACCAGCCCTTATGGGCAGTTGACTATGGGGGGGGAGGGTTGTCTTCCTCCATTACCATGAGCCGGGCATCGCAACATAACTGAAATAATGTTGATGTGATGTAAAAACCCATTTACATGTGTATATACATTGGTAGAATGGAAGCCACCTAACTCTCTATCCTTTTTAAATTCTATAATGAGTGTCTATCAGCTGTTACTTAAATATATTTTTAAAACAGTAACAATTAGTGAATTTCTTATTGTCGTAGAGCTTTTTGCACAATATTGTTGGTTATTGATTATTCTTGCTAATGGTAAACTCTATGATTGTATTGTTTAGAACAATATTTCTAAGTAAGAGTTAAGTCTTAACTCCTTACTCCATAATAACTCACTAACTGCATCTTTTTCAGAAGACTTAAGAAACCGCTGTGTTAAAAGGATAGGTTGTTCATTGTCCTTTTGCCTAAATGGTTTCTTCCAAATATCATAAAGATAATGTTTTTTTAATTTATTTTTTTGTCATCTGCTGTTGCTTCAATTTGAAACAATCACATTTGTAGAAATGAAATAGGACTGCCATATATTGCTTTCAATCTGGAAGCTTTAAGGAATTGTTTTATCTGTTGCTGATCAATGCTAGATTATGTTCAGTTCAAACATGCAATGCATAGATAGCTCATAATTATGTAGAAATATCAACTGATACTGTTATGTGAATGAGTGTTCATTTTAACACCATGTAAACAGTATTTCAGTTATTTTATGGCATATCTGGATTTCACCAGTACTAGGCAGGGCTCTGCAATGTCTTGCCCAAAGACACTCCCACAAAAAAGTGAATCAGTCGACTATGTCACTGCTGGTGATTGATTTGTAACATATTTATGTATTATTGATTTGCAGGTAGTCAGCCCTCTGCAGGATTTCGATCCGTCTCTGCACCCACAGGCCCTCCCCCTGGGGCAGTCAGTGCCCCGAAACAAGAGAGCATGCACTGTGCAGGGTGCGGAAATCTAGTCACGTAAGTATACTTATAACTACATACAAACATGACTTGTGTATAGACAGCCTCAATGGCCTAGTGGTTAGAGTACTGAACATGAAATCAGAAAGCTTCTATCTGCATTGGTTTGAATCAAAGTACTGCTAGATTTGGATATTTGTGAGAGGTAGTCTCCTCTCTAACTCCTGAAGTTCTGATGGTTTATCTAAAATGGCCTATGCTGGTGATAATCATAATACCATAAAGGTCCTAGAATAAAATAGTTTTGCTTAACACTGTGATCAGGACCTCTGTTTTATATTACAACACATTCTAAGCAAAGCGATAATTTCGTTGTATATTTTCAGGGGTGTGTTTGTTCGAGTTAAGGGCCAGCCCTACCATGAGAAATGCTTCAAGTGTACAAACTGTGGTATTTTCCTGAAACAGAAAGGTATGGTTTACTTGATCTCTTAAATCTCAAAAGCATGCCATCTGAAATAGAAAAGAATTTATTTATGATTTCAATTTTCCTGTATAATGGTAGAATAGAAATGTGTCCAAGGAATGCTTTTTTTTTTTATCGTATTTGACTTTTGTTGATAACATAGTAATTATTCTGTTGTATTCTTTAAGCTAAGATGTGAATATGGTAACTTGTTTCTCGATGGATACTCCATTTAACACGACTTCAGCCGATAACTAAGAAACATTGCTATTGCATTTCTTTTGATAAGCTCCACTTTGAAAATGATATTCTTCATTTACCACATTGTATATATTTTTGAGTGCTTTTAGATCAATCTAATAGTATGTGAATTTATTGTATTTTCTTTCATTGATTATACAGTATCATTAGTCGTTTATCATAAGATAGATGCACTGTTTAGTGTTTACTGTGATTTGTTTCAAATTTGGAGAATCGTATCAACCCTTCACCAAATGCCAAATTTTAGACTGTCCCACACTGAAAGAGTTTGCAGACTACATTTCAAAATGTAATGAAATTGAAAAATAATCTTCCGATAGGGCAGAAAACATTGTGGGAAAAGGAAAAATTGCTCGTTACACGCAATTTCTCCTTTTCCCACAATGTAATCTAGAGTGGTCTGCAAAAAAGTGGTTAACTGTCGTTATTGTTTGGTAATGGGTTAAACAATTTGGTTTTAATGTTGAAACATAACCTTTCAATTTTGGCTGTGAACTGTGTTGTTGTTGACCAGTGAAGCCACATTAAGTGCCTTGTTGTAGTCTTGCCTTATTTAATCAGTATGTTTGTGCTGGTATTTTGCAGGTTATTTTATGATTGAGGGCCAGTTATATTGTGAGACACATGCAAGGAGAGTTGCACAGCCACCGGGGGACAATATGAGATCAGCTGGAGCCGTCTACAGGTAAAATAGCATTGCTAATTGTCTAAAAGGTGGTACTTTTGAGTTTGATAAAGGGGAGGTATCTCAGTGGCCTAATGATACTGAACATGAAATCACACGGCCCCTCTCCATGAGGGTTCAAATCACGGTAGTGTAAAGTCTGAGTTTTCTTGAGATTAGTCTCTTGACGGAACAATGGAATGTTGATGATGCTTATCATCTTGACTGGATCATATGGTCATTTAAGTAAGGCATCAACCCCCATCCATGAATAAATTAAACTATGTTTTATTACATTCATTCAATATGAAATATATTACACATTTATAACAACAGATAAACCTAAATGAAAAGAAAAATACAATGTATGAAGAACCCAATGTATATGAAAAGGCAACTATTAATTGCTATTGGATTTGGCCTCAAGTTATCATATATATCGTAATTAATTGTTGCCTTTTTTTAGCATCCATGAGATGACACATGCATGGGGACCAAGACTGTATAACTGAAAAATTATTAATGTCATGTAAAAACCCATTGTAACAAACAAACATATTATAAAAAAAAATGTAGCTAGCAATTGATAAAGCAAGCTTTACTTTTTACCTAATATTCACTCATTTGGATGTTTTTTAATCAGGAGGTTTTCAGAACCTCTTTGACAACAGGAGAAATTATTGGTTACAGTTATGCTTACTAAAAGTTCTCTGATCAAGCGTTTTGTGAAAGACTTTAAAAGGGAAACATGGGTTTGCCCTGTCTTTACAAGTTATCTTGTGAGAGAAAGGATTGATTGAGGAAAGGGGCCTCTGTGCCTAGTGGTTAGAGTATAGAACTTGATATCACATGGCCCCTCTCTGTGTTGGTTCAAATCTCTGTGTCGACATTTAGATTTTCATGAGAGGTAGTCTCCTGACTGACTTACAGAATGCTAATGGTTCTTCACAGCTTGATCAGTCTGTATGGGTGGTTGAGTATGAAGTCTTCCTCCATCATAAAGAGTCGGGCATCGCAACATAACCGAAATAATGTTGAAGCAATTTAAGACCAATACAAAATACAAGTACAAGACTGAGGACAGAATTGTTTCGTAAGCAAGTTATGTGTTCCCTTTTTCTTTTTCAGATAAAAAGTTGCCAGGATTTTAGAGAACTAAACTATTACAGACTGTATATACAGTGATTAGTCAACGAGTGTGATTGAAGTGTTTCCATAGCAACCGTTTTCTCCAGTCCCTCCCACATCTGTGTTCATTAACATGAGGCTGTCCCATATATTGTGTAAAAGTACAGACCTTCCAAGATGTGAACATTTGGATCCACCTGTATATCGGCTTGTTCTTATTGAGGTGTTCGCAATGACTCCAATATGATACTCTGTCATTAAACTGGCAACAAACAACATTAACTCTTTATCAAATCTCTGTTAAAACTGATTTGCAGTTTATGAAATTTAGATTGAAGTGACAAAAAGTGCGTGAAGAATACCCAATTGAGTAAAACTTGTATTTGAAATTAACATGAAATATATTAAGCGAATTTTCATTTTGTCAAAATATTTCAAGATGTTTTAAGGTGCAAAGGCTTTCATAATTACATTTTAAGATGATAGGTGAAGGTTCTATGACATTTTTTTATTACAATAGTTTGTGAAACATTGTAGTAATAAAAAATTGTTTATGATGAGTAACATTTTATTGCACCAAATGATTTCTTACACAAGGGTATCTTTGTAGAAAAAGAAAAACCATTTGTCATGAAATATGATTATATCTTATGAGCAAACTGATGTAGATACAGAGGCTTAAACATGAGGTTCCAAAATCTAATTTGGTACTTTGTTACAAAAATCTGGAGGAAGTTTTGTTAATCTTGTCTGTTTTTACCCTCTAATTTAATTGTTGAAAGTTTATGATTGTTTTTGTTTTTTGTGAATGAATTTTCTTGTTATTGACAAAAAAGAAAAAAAAGGAACATCACAGTTATTCTTTAACATCAGTTTTCTTCTATCTTTAAACTACTCTCCCATAAGAGATAAGGTGCCTTATCTTAATTGAAACAATCGGCCGATGTTGATATTGAAGTGCCTTTATACATGTGTAATAGACAAATTCCTTTTTGTAATGTTGACCAGGAATTGCTGTGGCAAAGGGTATCAGAGAATTATGTACAAGCATATTTTTTTCTATGTCACAATGGTTTATAAAATCTTTGGAAGAATATTTGAATTGGTTATGCAATTAGATAGTATTTATTATTAGTGAATGTATCCCATCAGAGTAGAAATTAAAATATAATCTAGTTACATCAACCAATGTTCCTGCTGTAACTCATTGATATCAATCTGGTCAAAGGTTAAGGTCAAATATAAAGGTCCAAGGTTACAGAATTTGTTAGATAGCTATACTAGAGGGAATCTGTCTTAACAGATATTCTCTCGATTGTAGAATACCTACTTCTTTATTATGCATAAGTAGTAAAACATGGCTCAGAAATTTTAGTAAATAGTAATGAAAAACTAGTATGAAAAAAACATACATATATATTTCAATCATGCTTTTTGAATGAAACCAAATCGGACAAAAGGACAAACTGTGCATGGTGATCAATTATTTTCCTTTATCAAAGTTGTTTTTACTCATAGATGTTTTGCTACTGATGCATTTTAAGGGTTATAAATGTACTAGTAACACCTTTAAATCTATGATTCCATGATAACTCAATGCATGGCTTTACGCTGATAGAGGCAACACAACCAATGATCAATTTTAACAACATACAAAAAAGTAGGTTTCCTAAACTAAGACATCTTGAAGTCTAGAGAAAGTGTCATATAGGCAATAACCATCTATGATAATTTTATTGTACATGTTTTAATTATTTAATGCTTTTTCAATAAGCTGCAATATAACTGTTTTTATAAGTATGACAGAAAACTGTTGATGTTTTTGTGCTTGTATATTTTTATGTTATGCTGTCTTATTATATTAAAACTGGTAGGTCTAAGTACTTCACTAATTTGTCTATGCACCCTTTACGATTTTGTAAATTTTTTAATGTGATTCACCATTGCCCTATTTGAACTGTTTACCCAAATGGTAGATGGTGACAGCCAGATAAAGCCAAATTTTCTTCTTTAATGATTTGAAGAAACAAATCTGATATGAGGAAATTTTTAAATCTTATTCCTAATGTCTTCCGAGTGGATTCTTAAATCTTCAGCTGCATTCAAACCTTCTGTGTATATGAAGTCCATAATGTCTTCTGACTGAAATAAATCATTACCAATGTGATGCAGACGCAGAGTGTCAGCATCTTGATCAGAAGGTTGCAAGTTTGAGTCTGAGCTTTAACATCACAATATAATAGACCTAAGAAAAACTGCATCAATGGCTTTTTTCTACATTTCCAACCCTCATCAGCTCAGTTGGTAGCATGTTGAATGTGGAATACAGTGGGTCAATAGTTCAAAACCTGGCTGTGTCAATAATCCTGAATACTCTTGAAGTCAATGTGACTTGATTTATTCCTCTCTCACCACTGATCAATAAGATCATATCTGTTGACTCTTTACCACAATGCTTTTTGAAAGTCGTCTGTTGCAAGATATGGACTTAAGTGGTGATGTTGTAAATAGTCTGTGGCTTGAAGAGAATAAACAAAACTAGTTAGACAAAACCAGGAGCATGTGTGCTGATGGCGGTGATAGGACTGATAAACTGTTGAAAACAGCATAAAATCATCTTACTCCCGAAACATATGCTACATATGCCGATTAATTGGTAGATTGATTTACGTAATCGTATTTCACATAACATCAGCAGTATTGCTATTATTCTGCTATGCACATCAAATCATAAATAAATTTTACAATTGTGAAACAAGTTCTTTCAACTTATAATAACCTTTCTCGATTCTGCTTCCTTGATAAATAACCAGTACTTTTGCCACATGTTTCTATCTATTTGTATGCTTCTTATGGTCAAGAACCATTGGCAACCTGTAAGTCAGTAGGGAGACTGCCTTTGATGAAAATCCATATCCTATCAGGATTTGAACCCATGCAGAGAGAGGCCATGTGATTTCAAGTGCTGTATTCAGTACATCGCTTGAAATCATATAGCCTCTCTCTGGTTAGTAACAGTACTCTTACCACTAGGTCATGGAGGCCCCCTTTGCAAAATGTTGATTAATGAAAGGACGCAAAGCAGACCCCCCTACTCACTGGATTCATACCCACAACCTTTCTGTCCTTAGGCAGATACTCTGGACAACTATAGCCCTGGACCACTTTAAATAAATGGATGAGAACGGAAAAATTGAACACTTAGTTAGCCATTTGGACGAATCATCAAGCCCCAGCACATTGATAGGTGTTATTTCCCACCAAAAATGAATAAATACACATGTGCACATAGTGTTCTGTAGTTTTCTTGGGGACAGTACCATGTAACATGCTATACAATGTATAGTATGTTACATGGTACTGACCCAAGATTAACTACAGACCCCTAATATTAGTGTAAATGCATATAAAGGTGTGGTGGAGTTCTGACAATGTCTTGACGCTTTGCTTTATAATGCCGCTCTATTTCACATCTGCTGCATAAGACTCTTGAAACCTTTGTGACAAAATGATAATTTTCTCATGATGAGCAATAAATCCTTGGCCAGAATTGAAATTGCTCAATGAAAATTTATTTTGTCTACAATTTTACTGTTGTATTTGGAATGAATTATTGGGTAACACTGAAGTCACATTTGTCATCCACTTACATTTTGAATAAGTGTTTGGCAAAATCAGATTTACTGTAAGGTAAATCTAGTAACACAAATATTTTTTTTTTCAAATGCATTACAACAAAATGTGAAATAGATTGAGGGCTTGTGGGTGGGTTCCGTCTCTGGTTTGAATTCAATATGATCATACCATTGAGGTGCCCAGTGTCATGCTATTACATAAATAAGACACAGGTCAGGGTGCTGCAAATTCTTTTATAAGGTTAAAGAAATTATGATGAAAGGCTTTTTTTACTTTTATCAGTTTATTGCTTTTTTATACATCAATCCACGGGAGAAAAACTGAATATGGAAGCAGTATCTATAACAAATAGTCATGAAATAATACATAATTTATGTATGAATATACCATAGGAAAACAAAAAAAATAAAGTCATTCAACCTTTGTGTTGATTGCTTCAAACATTTACTATCCGTATAATTGAAAATAGCAATGAGGCTTTGTGTTTAAAAGACATGATTGTTAAGTTTTGACAGCCTCTAATCAACTCTTCCAAACATACAAATACTCGAAAGATTACATCTTAAAATCTTGGGCAAAACCATCAAAAGCACAAGATATAAAAATGCATAATAATGTTGCTAAAGCAGAGAATAGAACTAAAGGTTTATGTGCTCCCCATGAGTAAGCAAGTTTGCCTTTAATATGTCATTAATATCACCTTTTGCTATAACAATCAAATCTTATACAAGACAATCCCAGAATAGTATTTATGTATCTTAGATGTTTATCAGCTGAACAGACATGCAATAAAGAAAAGTGTTCAAAGTTTTGCACACATACATAAGGGTAAAACAGCAGTATCTTTAATGCTTTCCCAAACAATAACAACATCCGACGACTTTGATGCAGACGACTTTAGAAAACATTGAGGGAAAAGGAGAAATTGCTCATGACGAGCAATTTTTCCTTTTCCCACAAGGTTTTCTGCTCTTTCTGAAAAATATTGTTCAATTTCATCACATTTTGAAATGTCGTCTGCAAACTCTTTCAATTTGGGACAGTCGAAAACTTGTTGTTTGGGAAAAGGTTAATAGGGGATATGTCATATTTCATTTACAAAATATATCACCTCATTGATAGCTATGGCAAATCCTCATTAGTAACATCAACAGCTTGTAAAAACATAGAAAAACCTTTTAGTATCACATTTTATTCCATCCATAGCCCCTAAAAGCCTTGTGATGAAAAAGACTTTGAGTGTCACATTTTAATCCATCCATAGCCCATGAAAGTCTTGTGATGAAAGATAAGATCATTATGATTCAAGCTCTTAGAACAAAATACATTCAAGAGCTTTTAGTATCAAGACTTAAAAGGGCATCTGAAGATGACAAACATATCCAAGTCAAGGATGATATGCATAGAAATGAGAATTTCTGATCTCATAATCTTTAATGCTATATAAGGGACAGAAGACAATAACAATTAGAAAAAAATATCTACTCAAATAAAAGGAAATGACAAAACCAGTGATTCTCCTTTTTTTATATATATATTAATACAATAGGTTATAATATAACATTCCTAACAATAATAGCAAATATTCGGCTTATTTACATAAATACAAAAATTGTACAAACTGCTAAAATACCTCATTTGCATATATTGTTTAATAATTAACCATGATCTTTAGTAGGTAGCCTAAGTGCAGGAGTGCACATTTTCAAACATTAAAATCCTATTTTCATCCAAACCCTATAATAATTGCTTCAGTCATAATTGGTTTATTCAGTCGGTTTTTTAATTACTTCAGTTGTAATTTATCTATTATCCAAAGTTGATATTAGCAAATCATTGTACATTAGGAAGAAGCAAATAATCATCGTTAACAACTGAATCAAGCATTTATATGGAGCCATAGATAAGTAGAGTAATCTCCTTAAATTCACCATCTTTCAGAAGTACTTTGAATAACCATCTTGAAAAACAGACAATCACTCCTGGGCTCTAATAAACTAAACCAATTTGCTTTGACAAAGCTACTTCTCCATTTCCTTATATGTTAACATGATGCCCTATAAAGCAGATTGATATTGAAAACACTGCTATAAAAACAGCTTATCAAGAAGGGCAATATCTTCTTTTAAAGCAGCACGTTTCAACATTTGTAAATAAGATATCACAAAATGGAGAGGTAAGATTGACATGTGAAAAAAGAAAAACATGGTGTCTTCAAAACCGGGTGATGTATTGAAAAATATAAGATGTCTTCACTGTATATGTAACTACAAGCTTGAAAAGTAAGTTTTCTGGGTAAGTTCTGATATCAATGAAATAAACAGATTTAAACAGATGAACCAACATTAATGCATCTGAAGTTGGAAACTCATTCAACAATGTTTCCTGTCAGATATTTCATACTCTGTGATATTTCCTTTTCATAAGATCTAACATGTGCTTTTAGATGTGATAAAAACTGTGTCAAAAATAATGTGATAAAAAAGAATGGTAATAACAATGTTTTCAAATAAAGAAGTAAATTCCATCTAAGGAGAGGTTTAAAGACTTGAAGCTATGCATTCACTATGGGTAATACATGTATTTTCCTAATATGTGTAAAAATGATTGGAAATGCCCACACAAAGTATGCAATCAAGCCAATATATTTACTATATAAGTTAATATTTGAACAAAAATATACATAACAATTTTAAAAGTACATTTATTTCTACAAAAGCAGTTGAGATTTTAACCTTTCCTTGTGTACTATAACACTCTTCGTTTATTACAGCATAGCTCCTCTATTTGTGCCACTTTAGCAGAAAGATAAAGGGATCTATCATGACAACAAACATAGAAGATAAAACATTCTTTTCTCAAGCATTTCTGATATCAAGAACAATTTTAAATTGAGTGAGGATAAATATTATGGAAGGAAAACATTTTTAAGGAAAACATTGTGATAAAACTAGCATTACTTATTTAAAAGCATCACTACATGAAAAGAAATCAAAGAAGGTTTAATGATAAAATGTTGACATCTGTGAGAAAGGGACTATTGCTTTCTATCTGAACAGCTGATCCTGTTTTTCCACAAGGCACATAACAAGCAGTACATTATGATAACATTATAGTGTAAAGGCACAATTATAAATGCATCAACAAAAGCAGAAAATGTTTATTGTAATTTGTGCTGTAATCATTTCCTTCATTGCTGGAAATGCTTTTTAAGTCATGCGAAATATGAAATGAAAGGCGTGTATATTGATAATTTCAAGCAATCCTTCTCTAAACCTAGAATGACTTCTAGTTTCTTATGCTGTCCAAAACATAAAATACTGGCGAGGATTTAAAACTTTGAAGGCACTCATAATTATGACAAAAGGGACAGAATCACTCAATAGCTTACATGATCACAGAAACTGCATGGTTTTACTCTCAAAGGTTTTGTACATTCATGATTCTCATTGATCAGGTTTGAACCATATGAAGAAAATGTTTTGAAGGCTTCATAAAAGACTAAGGTCTTTTTTCTTTTTTTTGAGCATATTCTTCAACCCTTTTAAAAGAGTAACCCGTTATGCAAAAGAAAGAATTTAAACCAATTTGGAAAAAAATGTGGGAGATATATTGCTGAAGATTTAAAAAATCATGGTCAACGATAATTTGTTTATGATATGTGCAAATGGTTCACCATGCAAACAATTTACATAAAGGACCTCAAAAGTTATGATTAACCTTTCTTTGTTCTATGTAAGACTTATACTCAATGTGTAAAAAGTACAGAAACAAATCATTGATTCACATTTGTTTCATAATTATGCTTTATGTTCCTCTTCAGCAATTTCTCATCTAGCCTTAAAGCTATTAGTGAGCATCTGCCCGAAAGATGTAAAACCTTATTAGAACAGAACAAATAAAGTCAATTTTCCTCCATATGGTTCATATATACGTTGTAACTTCACCTCATCTATACATGGGAATCATTAACTATGAAAACATCTATTTATCAAGAAAACACAGGGTCACAACAGTGACGGTAAATATGAACACAGCACCCATTATCTCACTTCTCATCAGTTAAAACAAATACTTGTCATGTCTAACAATTTATACTATAATGAAGAACAAAGGGTAGTCACTCTAACAGCATAACATCTGTAGCATCAGCCTAATTACTTCCCTTGTTTATCGGGCATGCTTCTTGCAGAATGGTTTACCATTTTTTGCGTAAAATGCTTGTCCCTCTAGGTTAATTTGGCAAGTCTGGAAAGAAAAATGTCAAACATTAATAGAGTGTGCAGCATTTCAAAAATACCAACTTCCATTCATGCAGCTATTCACAGGCTGCCTTATTAGAAGTCGAGTCGATCAGTAAGAGATTACGGTAATAATGTTATGTCTACTTTCAAAATCTAACATAAAAGCAGTCACACCAAAATAAATATGACAATTGTATGTTATGTATATAGAGTTATAAAAAACCTTTTCTGAAAAGAACACTTTGAAACTTAACTTTGTACATTTTTAGGCTTTCTTTAAGCTCATAATTCACAAACGTATGCAGCCCCAGGTAATAAGAAAACAGGTCTTGCACATTGTCACTTCAAGTTATCCAACAAAAAATTTAGAATACAAAAGTAATATTGGACAAACAGACCAAATGGCTGACTGACTGAAAGATAATCCATTTCAAGATTCATTCAAGGGAGCAAAAAGACATTGGATGTTATCTATGGCAAAAATAGTGGTATCCTATTTGTTTAACTTACAGCTCAGTTAAACCTCTTCCAGTGGTAATTCTGGCTAAAAGGCTCCAACCATTTATATAAAGGACATGGTAACTGTAACCTTACTTAAAGAGCAGTAAAAGCACCAAGATGGCAATTATGGCTAAATACCTTAATCGACTAACATAGTGTAAAGGTCAAACAGTTCCATTCTGTTTGAACAACATACAGAGCAGTTAAATCACTGTAGTTTTAACTATGAGGCTCCAACACCTATATATTTATCTGTTAAAATGGGTCTTACATCGAATCAACATTAATTCCGTTATGTTGCAATGCAAGTTAAAATGATGGAGAAAGACCTCACACTTAACTACCTATAAAGGGTGAAACCATCGGCATTTGTCAGTAAGTTGGAAGACTGCCTCTCAAATCTAAATGCCGTCACTGGCATTTGAACCCATGTGGAATGGGGAACATTTATATAAGGGATATAGCTAACAGTATCATTGTGTTTGTATTACTTACAGAGCAGTTAAAGCATTCAGAATGGTAGTTCTGGCTAAGGGCCTTCACCATTTATACAAGGGATATAGCTAACAGTATCATTGTGTTTGTATTACTTACAGAGCAGTTAAAGCATTCAGAATGGTAGTTCTGGCTAAGGGCCTTCACCATTTATACAAGGGATATAGCTAACAGTATCATTGTGTTTGTATTACTTACAGAACAATTAAAGCATTCAGAATGGTAGTTCTGGCTAAGGGCCTTCACCATTTATACAAGGGATATAGCTAACAGTATCATTGTGTTTGTATTACTTACAGAACAATTAAAGCATTCAGAATGGTAGTTCTGGCTAAGGGCCTCCACCATTTATACAAGGGATATAGCTAACAGTATCATTGTGTTTGTATTACTTACAGAACAATTAAAGCATTCAGAATGGTAATTCTGGCTAAGGGCCTCCACCCATTTGTCTCCAGGCTCGATCGGGAAATCACAAGCATTGCACATAGTCTGGAACATCTGGCGCCAATCTGTCAAACACAAAAACAACGTATTTAAGGATTGATTGACTTGGTGGATTATTCAATCTATAATACCATCAGTTTACATTTTCTCTGTGTAGAGGAAATAAACAGCAGTTGAAATATTTTCTTTTTTGACATCTAACATTTCGAGTAGTTACAACTGAGGAAAATGGAAGGAAATAGTTTCAAATTTATAATTTTGATAAATCCCATATATATAAAGTATCAAATAAGATTGTTTTATATTGATTGATGTGAAGAGAAAAACCTACAAACAACTGACTTATGTTATTGAAAGAAATAACATCTAAAAATTATTTTTTCAAATAATGAATTCAAAGTTAATAGAAAAGAATAATTTTGAAATGTCTTTATTTCATTTAAAGTCACAATAAAAGAAACTAGCAACTTGTACTTCTTTACGTATTTTTTTTCTTACTTAAACTTGTTATACATTGTATTTAAGAAAATCCAATAAATATCAGCATAGCACAGTTGAAATCTATGAAATCTGTTTTTCTTTTCATTCTACAGCTGGATATTTTTGTCATCAACTTACCGTCTTCGCAGAAAGCATTGCCTTCCTCCAGATGGAACTGGTTTCCACCAATCGGCTTCTTACATTGATGGCACAGGAAACAGGCAGGATGGTACTGCTTGTTCAGGGCGTTCACACACTCCTACAAATATATAGGGTACTTTACTTATATGGGGTTTAACACAGTGTCAACAGTATTTAAGTTATATTATGGCTTTCTTGAATTGGACCAGTGCTACGCAGGGGGTGGGGTTGGCGGGGGGCTCTGCAGTGTTTTGTCCAAGGACAATCCCACAAAAAATCCCATTGCCGCTGTTGAGGATTGAACTCTGATCCCCCCTTGTCAAAGTCTTAGACCTTTACCACTTGGCAATGCCTGACCCTAAATATACAGGGTAAACCTCTGTTTTTACCTGTATTGTGACATTTTTATCCCACATTTAAATATAGTTGATAGACAAGGATTTCAGACAAAGTAACAACTATAACAAGAAGTGAACTGCTTGCTAACAAAATTCTGTTTTTCATAATCAAAATGTTTCCTGCTGCTTTCTATTTTGATTTGTCAAATAATCCAATTTGATAGACCATGTTAAGATCACCACATGTTGTGAGTGTCTATCCAAGCACATATATATCAAACTGACAAAATCTATATAATCCAATTTGATAGACCATGTTAAGATCACCACATGTTGTGAGTGTCTATCCAAGCACATATATATCAAACTGACAAAATCTATATAACCCTAATTTGATAGACCATGTTAAGATCACCACATGTTGTGAGTGTCTATCCAAGCACATATATATCAAACTGACAAAATCTATATAATCCAATTTGATAGACCATGTTAAGATCACCACATGTTGTGAGTGTCTATCCAAGCACATGTATATCAAACTGACAAAATCTATATAACCCATTTGACAAATATGTTGAAGATGACTTAATAAACCTTTATGATAGTCTTAATGGTTATATTTAAAACCATAAAAAACATATTTTCTATTTCCCCGTTTGATGTCATTTGCTGTTATTTTCAAGCCTTAACATACCCCGACAATGGCAGCATCACACTTATTACAGTGTGGCGCGAAGTAGAGCTCGTAGTCCCGCTCGCAGTACAGGAAACCGCCTTCCTCAACAAACCCGATGTCAATCAGTTTTGTGCCACAGCGAGGGTTTGCGCACACAAAATGATCCGGGCACCAACATTTACCCGTCGCAGTCACAAACGGACCCCTGAAATATATTGGAATTAAATGTTTGACTTTTGTGTAATTGAGATAAAAGTTGCTAGTTAAATTTGTTTCAATTATATTAAGCTGGCAGCTCTCAAATCCAAGATAGATGAATATAAATCAATATAACCTGTTTTTGAACATGAAACAGCTTTTCAGCCGAAACAAAATCCATCCTAAGAGCATCATGGAGCACTATCATTGATTGACAGTAAGACCTGGTGTGGTCTTAACCCCTCAACCTAAGGCACAAGACAGTCATTCCAAATATATGCCACTGCATTGGTGTAAATGTAGTAAGCTATTAACAAATAACTTAAATCAGCATTTGAAAAGATTATTGCAGAAAGAAAAATAGATTATGTTGAGCAAAATCTCTTTATTGCACTATGATTGATTATTTTCTGGGTCCTACCATTTATATTATCAGGGGTGGCGAAATCTGACTTTGATTTACTTCTCCATAAATGCCATTCTACACTTGTCTGTATAATGATTATATTGTAAATTACAGTAAAAACTCTCTTGTCTGTTAAGGCTTTTGGACAAGCTGGGCAATACAGACAATTGATCCTGCCAGTTCTGATTATAAATTAGCAACATTCTTATAGTCTTGAGTAAACAATTCAGTCAGTCTCTCTTAAACACTTTCAGCAGACAAGAAGAAATTTTTTCCTTTGATCACAATATTTTAATATTTAAAACGGCAACATGCAAATTTCTCTGCTCCTTACTAAACCCTTTTGACATTACAGTTTGCATATCCTCTGTCATATCTTCTACAAGAAAAAGATATATTATAACGATGACTTACCTAATGGAGTTTCCACAAGAGGCACAAATGGGTATTCTCGTGGCATCACTCTTGATGACAGCATCTCCTATTTTACCCCTCATTGCGCCCACACCACTGGGTTTAGGTGGGGCAGTCCGCAGGGCTGCAGGAGCGGGGGCAGGTGGGGCCACAGAGGGGACAAAAGGTTTGGCTGCAGGGGCACCACCTGAGGGCTGTCCTGGAGTCCAAACGCCTGGTTTGGGTGCTGTAAACAAATGTTATTATAAATAAGTATCTCGGATCTCTTTAACAATATAGACAGCTTTAAACAAAATAAAGTTCTTTACCAATTTGTCAATACATATTTGTTCAAAGGTAACATCAGCAGACATAAAGAATTTTGTGAAAATTGGAGAAATTGCTCACTATTTGAACAAATAAAATGTTATAATTCATAAACCATAATTATACTATTACTTTTGAGCATTCACAAACCTAACATGAGGGTATGAGATGAAAATCTTTTTGCTACAATTGTTCAAATCAAACCAGGCATAAGATCTGGTAAATGGGAAATGAGCTAGACAAAACTTTAACAAATGACAATTATCCTTTCAAATGTATAAGAATCAATAATAAAAGCAAAGTGAATATTGATATAAACTGTAAATCGAAGGTTCATTGCAAGACTTTATAGTATGTCCTTCAAAAACATGAAGCTCTCACATTAGAACTTCACTCAATCCTTTACCCTATACCAAACACCAAATTTTAACTTGTCCTTAATTGAAAGAGTTTGCCGACGGCATTTCAAAAAGTGATAAAATTTGAAAATGGTCTTCTGATAGGGTAGAAAACATTGTGGGAAAAGAAGAAATTACTGGCTATGATCAATTTTTTCCTTTCCCACAATGGTTTCCAGAGTCATCTGCAATAAACTGGTGATATGCCATTATTGTTTGGTAAAAGGTATATGTAAGATTTTAAGTTAAGATAGAGAAAGTTTTTGTGGTTTAAGTTTACGACAGACGGAATGAATGACAAACATCCATATGGCTCCCTGTTGGGAGGCGCTTAGCATAACATAGCATCATTTTATTCAGCATCTAACATCAAAATCATGTTAATAGCTTACAAAACATATATTTTCATATCATATGTGGAGACGTTGGCAAAAAATCATAATTTCTAATTGTTAGCAAAGAAGCATCGGTGAAATATTGATATTTAACAATGGAAATATCAGAGAGTAATCTGCCGATAATCCAAGAGAGAATTAAGAATTAGCTAGACATTGGTATCTATTGTTCCCATTGATAGGTTGCATTTGTAATCAATAATATTATATTGTGCAATATATGTTATATCAATGTAGTATACATACCAGCAGGCGGGGCCCTGGGCTGGACAGGAGCAGGGGGTGGTGGGGCATGCTGCTCTCTAAAATAGAGACACATGTAGATTCAGATTGTTTGTTTGGAGATTAACAACGCTTTCAACAATAAATCGCTTCACTTATACTTGTATATCTAAAAATGAGACACATGTTGTTTCAGATTGTTTGTTTGTTGGTTTGGAGATTAATAACATTTTCAACAATAAATTGCTTCAGTTATACATGTATATCTAAAATAGAGATACATGTTAATTCAGATTGTTTGTTTGTTGGTAGAATAATAATGTTTGCAACAATAAACTGCTTCTGTTATACTTCACTTGTATATCTAAAATAGAGACATATTGATTCAGATTGTTTGTTTGTTGGTAGATTAATGTTTGCAACAATAAATTGTTACAGTTATACATGTATATCTAGGGTTCAGTGCAAGACTATAGTAAGTGTTTCATGTTTGTGAAGCACTTACTTGAGTCTTGCACCAAACCCTCTATATGGGCAGCACTTCAGTAGAAAACATTTGAAACAGATTATTCACCTTACTTTTTATGATGATAACTATTCTAGACATGTTAAATAAAACACTATTTCTGAAACATTGTGGTAAAATAAGAAAGTTGTACCTAATGAGGAAATTCTTGCTTTGCCTTAAAGATTTCCTCCAAGACTATAATCATGTCAAGAGGTCAGTAAGTAGAAGGACTTACTATGTTCTAAAGCTTTACATCTGATGTAAATAAAACAAGTAAACAGAGTGGAAAATTCGGAAAAAATAAAACTGAAAGTGTTATTTTTAATCAGATCAATAAATTGCTATAATCAAAATGCAACATAGAAATAATAAAAGAGAAATATTGATACACCTGTAACATGGATGTGTTTCTGTTTTCAAGACTCATAAGACAGTTTTCACTGTTCAAAACAAAATACAAAAATAATATGGATTCCTTTTTTGAATGAACATTAATCATCAAATTTCTTTAAGATCATTATCTAATGCCTTGGCAAAACAGTTTTTCTATACCATTTGATATTGATATTATCTTCGCAAAATTGTAACTAAGTGTATCACTAATATGGTAAGTACATATTTTCAAGGATTTATACCATATAATTTTTGACACAATACTGAATAGCAGGAAGCAAGGTTCATAAAAAAAACCCAGATTTTTCAAGAAGCTTAATTCCCTCTATCATAATTGAAATCATTTTTCTTATTAAAACAACATGAGCAGTAGTCTTTATCAGAAAACATGACACAAACATATTCATAACAATGACTTGTTCCTTAAGTTATTTGTTTGTTAAGATGATTTTTGCTTTAACCCTATGCCAGTTTCTAGTAGTTCACAACACAGTGGAACAAATGATCAGTTATTACACGTAGACACAGAAATACAGTTAAATCTAAAATAAGATAATATTTACTCATAATTGTTATAGGGTGTTTCTTGAAGGAAATAAGATGGATAATAAATATTAGAAGAAAAACTATCAACAAATGCGTAAGTAAATGAAAAACTACTTCTTCAATTATTGAAAAGAAAAACCTCGGAAGCAAGGAGACAAAATAAAAGATGTTGATGATATGTTCTTGTTAAGCAGAAAAGGTAAAATTTACTATCATTCTCAACAACCTAATCCCATATGATGAAATAGGTAACACTTTTTTTTTTTATTGTTGATGGATCTTTCAGGTGTATTTATAGAAGTATGAATTGAATTAGGAGAAATTAATACCAGCAATATGTATCAGAAGTGGCACATCTAATGATAATCAATGATTCAATTCTGAGTCTTGTAAAATGTAAAAAAAAACTTCAAAGAGTTTAATAACGTTATAACATAAAGACTAACTTTGACATGGTTGTAGCAGCAGACTCGGGAAACCAATGTGACAAATGAAGTTACTTGTTGAAATATATATCTACAGAAACTTATGGCAATAAGAAGAAAATCTAAAAAAGGATAAGAGAATAATATACATTTTATGTATTTTCAGCTTCAGAATGAATAACAGATAGAATACAAACATCTAATACTAGCAATGTTGCAAAACAGAAAAAGCAAAAAAACAATTGCGAATTGTTCTAGTGGAAACAGTGCCTAATTAGCACTAGAATGTAGATATCCATAGAAGCGTTTGCAAAGAGACAATGCATTGATCACTTCCCTATATTGTGTGTATTCATAAAAAACAGTAATTGATATACATGTACAAAAATGAAAAAAAAAAACATCGCTTAACCAACAAAATTAATGCACAGAAACAATGTTTTATACACTTGCAAAACATCAAACACAGAATTTAAAAATGTTAAGATTCACTTTTTACAATAGTGTCATTATCATTATAGATAGTCATCTGCAACAAACTGGTCAAAGTGCAGAGAAATCAATTTATTATTCACTTTGGGTATGAACTGATCCTTTGTTAAGTGTTTTCTATTGTATTCTGCAGGAAATGCAACAAAATGGGAAAAGTGGTTAAACAATGTTTGCTCCAAATCTTCCAGTAGCTAAAAATCAAAATATGATTATTGTGATCCTCACAGAGGCAGAGAATTCTGTTTAACTAAATTACACACTGCTTGAGTATGATGATAAAAATATCTTTAAAAAAAATGGATAAAATTCATTGCTAATTAAAAATTCAGTTATTTAGCAGAACACGTATCAAGCTCTATGGCCACAACACTCGACACAAAATTACCCAATCAACTGGTTGTGTATTTCTTTAAAAGTACGCGACTGTTCTGGCACATGAACCTCTGCTCTATGCACCTTATGCTCATTTTTCTGTACGAGACGAAATGTTTCCGAAGGATAGTACACCTTTGAGTCGCCTGTTGAAACTTTCGTCTCTTTAGAATTGACTAGGGGTCCCATGTCATCGAGGATCACACTGTTTGTGCACGTTTGACGTATTACAGTGCTGCATAGAATGAGGTTCATTAATTGTAAATAGAGCACTTTACAGATGTCTGGATATCAGGATTGTATCTGTTGCATATGATCATTGCAATTGTCTTAAAAAAACGATTCTAATGAGAACTGAAATAAAGGTTTTACTCAGTATGTTTGGTGCACAGTAAAGGTTTTACTCAGTATGTTTGGTGCACAGTAAAGGTTTTACTCAGTATGTTTGGTGCACAGTAAAGGTTTTACTCAGTATGTTTGGTGCACAGTAAAGGATTTACTCAGTATGTTTGGTGCACAGTAAAGGATTTACTCAGTGATTTACTCAGTATGTTTGGTGCACAGTAAAGGTTTTACTCAGTATGTTTGGTGCACAGTAAAGGATTTACTCAGTATGTTTGGTGCACAGTAAAGGTTTTACTCAGTATGTTTGGTGCACAGTAAAGGATTTACTCAGTATGTTTGGTGCACAGTAAAGGTTTTACTCAGTATGTTTGGTGCACAGTAAAGGATTTACTCAGTATGTTTGGTGCACAGTAAAGGTTTTACTCAGTATGTTTGGTGCACAGTAAAGGATTTACTCAGTATGTTTGGTGCACAGTAAAGGTTTTACTCAGTATGTTTGGTGCACAGTAAAGGATTTACTCAGTATGTTTGGAAAAGTTACATGCATAGGACCCTATACACTCCTATATCTTCTTTCTTGAATTCTAATGAATCTTAAAAAATTAAGAGTTTGTTTTGAATTCCAATAAGTCACATCACAGCAGCCAGTTCACCTTTCTGTGTTTCTGGTATTTCTTCACCAGTACTTAGTTTAAACATATTTTATTCAATGAAAAAAACAAACATTATATACATTACAAACAATTTTGTAAAATGGATTGGAACGAAAGCTAGAAGCTAATAAGGTCCCTCTCCTTCAGTACTGATTAATACCTTTTGCAAGATAATGACAAACTATCAGTATTATTGACTTCATTGAACATTCGAAAAAAGGTTTCCAAGATCCAGTGCAAGACTTTAATAAAAACTCCATAAACCTGAAGCACTATTACTATCATCTTGCACCAAACCCTCAATTTGGCTAGATGTGGTCTAAAACTCATGACCCCTTTGCAACAAGCGAGGTAACAAGGGGTAATTCTATAAACTCTTTCCCTGTTTGTCACATTAAGTCAGTCATTCAGATGTTCATGTTTACTATTTATTTGTATTATAATGATTAAAAAATTTCATTATGCTGGCTTTTATCTCCATGAATGCAGAGCATCACATTGGCTTTGCAAATTTAATTTAAATAGATTCTCTGTAGCAGCATGCAAAAGAATCAAATTGAAGTATAAGTAGAATCACAAGACAAGATGGCATGCTAACCTCATTCACTTAACATGCACAGAACCTGTATTGCAAAGATGATTCCAGCACACTGTATTGTAGATAAACAGTGAGTAAAAATTGTGGCATTTCCATCCAGTCAAATTGGAATGGAATATGAGAAAAAGGAGTAGAGGTAATAGATTTTTGAAATATACCTAATTCCCTACAGATCATTTCTAAACTGTCATAACATGAACTTTTATATGGAAATCAGTAAAAAGATCATGAAAGATTTTGAAAGGACTAATATAAGATAGGTTTGGAAAGTTGCAAGAAACAACTAGAAATCATTGAAATAATCTCTATCTATCAAGACATAATAGCTGTTCTCTGTTGAGGTGTTACTTGTAAAAGACATAACTTCAATGTGTGTCAAATTTGTCCAATAAGACACAGTTTTCTCTACAGACAGGTTTCATTTGGAAGTAGCTTCTCCAAAAATTGCATGTTTTTTTCTTTTTTTTTTCTTTATAAAGTTTTTATTATCATTTGAATTAAAAATTTGTCCTTCAACATCATTATTCTTTGTTTTCTGGTCTCAACTTTGACGTGTTCAAAAACTTTTATATCATCTAAAAATGATCCATCAGGAAAAAAGCAATTTATTATGAATGACATTTACCCTTCAAGCTGCTTTTCTAAAATTTTAATGGTACGAGTTTGAAGTGGAGCAACAGGTTCGTCTTTCGGTTTCTCTGCGACGTTCTCCTGCTCCTGTATAAGTTTAAATGTTTCCGACGGCCGATACACACGTTTACCCTGAGCATCGTACTTCGGTACGTCCTCTTCAGTATCGCTGGACCTATAAATAAGGGGACATGCAAACAACATGCGGGTGCATACACAGGTGTGAAATAATATACTGAATTATCATCCTCCCTTCACATTATTGTTCTTAAATTCCTCATTCAAGGTCTTATAGTTTTTCAATGCTAAGTGCTAAAATAAGAATTAGCTCGTATTGAGCAAGTTTTCATTATGTCACCATGTTTTACTCAATAAAAGCTTCTTCAATATTGTGTAATATTGCAACTTTAACTCATTAGTAGAGCATTTAGCATTACACTTTAAAGTTTTGTAGAAGGAATTATTTCATAATTAATTCCAATTTAATTTGCATAAAGCTGAAAACTTGTCAAACATTGCGATTGAGAATGTATGGCATAATGCTCACAAGCCTTTTCAAGCTAATTGATTAATCTTTAGAACCAAATTCTTGATTTACAAAGTGTTTAGGGTGAAATTTTGAATAGAGGGAGAAAGATAATTCATAAGTTCAATGTCTCTTCGTCTTAGCAGAAATCTGATTTTGAAACATTGTAGAAAACAAAGTTTTCTTCTAACAAATATAAGTTTAAGTTCCTTTTTGTACACTTTTCATTGAAGTCTGATTCATGAGACTTAATTTTCTTAAACCTTTGGAATGTCTTCTTTAAACTTACATTTACTTTTACATGCAAATTGCTGTCTTTTGCAGATATAATATGATAATGTAAATATACTGTTTGCTTATTATTGAATACATGTATATCATGAAATATAAGTTTACATAAGTATAGGTTAAAGTGCCTTTGTTGACAACTTTGTAGGATGTATCAGAAGATGAAAGTTGAAATGTAATATCAAGGAAGGTATTTATTCATTTATGGTTTTCTGCTAGAACCATTGAGACAAAATAAAAAATGCTTTGCATGAGCGATTTCTACTATTGTCACACTGGTTTCTTCAGTTAGCAACAAGTGTATTTTACAAATATAATTTGGAGAAATGGTCAAGTTGAAAATGATGTCAGCATTTTCATAACATCAGGCTATCAAATATAATTTCCATTCTAATAACAAATATTGTCGGTTTCACTTGACACCAGTAAAATAATGAGATATTCAGGATTGAAAAATCAAACATGCTGAAACCATCTTTACAGTTGAACAAAATGAAACAACTATTTACATAATAACTCACCACTTTCAGCAATGCACATAAGATTAGTATGAAACAATAGTTGTACAGCCAAGTTCAATATAAAACAACATGCTGCAAGAATAACCAATCTCACACCATTCAGGGGAAAAAAGAAAGATTTAATGATATTTTTGACAATAATAACTTTCAACTACAGTGATATTTTAACCCTTTCTTCATAAATTTCATAAATTTTAAAGTTTGCCAATAGTGGGAAAAAAAAAAAATTATAGCTCAATGCACTGCTTGGCTAAGCAAATTTCTTCATTTATTACTCAACATTATATTACTGGATTATTTTTGTCTATTGCAATTTCTTTCTTAAAAGGTTTTAGAGCAGTAATGCATCATAGCTTTTTTCAAACTTGATACTGTTTTGTAACTTTTACAAAGCTCAACTCTGTTTTCTTTTGTTTATATGAAGTTTGATGTTTTAGTTATGCTAGTGTTCCTGGATTCACCAGTACTAAGCTAGGGCTCTGAAGTGTCTAGCCACAGGACAATTCTACAAAACCAGAGGTACTGTTGAGGCTTGAACCCCAGACACCAAAACACTAAGACCGTCATTTAACCACTGTACCACACAGACCTGTTTTCAAAAGTTTAAAGGAAGTTATCACATATATAAAAATATCTTCAATGCATCTAACTCCATATTCAATCTGTTTGCTTTGCGGCATAAAACTAGTAAGTGTAAAGTAAATGGATTTTGTCTTGAGAAAGGGTTAACAATATCACTGAACTAGCACGGAAGATTGAACAAAGGGAGATCACTCCAGGCTATATTTAGATACCTCGCCCATGGAGGAGGGGCTTGAGATGATTGAGGAGGCGGTGGAGGCGGGCCTGAAAATTTTATAAAACATTTTCATTGGTTAAAACAAATATACTTATAAATGTACATGTATATAACATTTTTGTAAACTGTGTCTATGGAAACATACTGTCAAAATTATGGGTATCTTTTTCATTCAACCTGCTAGTTTATAGTAAAACTAATGTCCCATAATAAACCCTATCCAGCCCAAACATTCACTGTTTAAATGGGGGCTCATAGTGGTATTCTCAATTCAAGTCAGGTTTAGACATGAGATAAAATAATGATTAGTCGAAATAATTTTTATAATTTAAAAAATAATTTTCTGAGAAGAATAAAATTGCTGTTATTGAGGTTTTCTTCTCATATTTTCATAATGTTTCAAACTCTCTGATGTTAAGTGAACTTAAATCTGAGTTAGTGCAGACATAACTAAAAAAAGAATTGGCTGTTGCAAATGAATATCTTGGCTTTCAACTGCCATGATGTATTTGCCATTCCTCAACAATAATAGCAATGAATTCCTTAACATGTTATTTGAAAAGAAAGTTTCTTCCCATCATAGACAGTAATGTTTCCATAGCCACAATTTTCATTAAATATAGTATACAAATGTATAATCATCAATCAAATTACCCGTTTTTATTCTCATTGACTGTGAGTGTTTGCTGTTTTTGAGCATTTGTATTTGAATAGAGGCTTTTGGGTGAATTGAACTGTTTGTTCACACCGGCATTGGGCGATGGGCTTCTCCGGAGGTCGACTGTTGGGCGAAGGGCACTGGGGGGTTCTGGAATAGATTCTCTGGCTTAACCCTTTACCTAACGCTAAATTTTCAACAACTGTCCAAAATTGTAAGAGTTTGCAGACGACATTTCAAAATGTGATGAAATTGATAAACAATCTTCTGATAGGGCAGAAAACATTGTGGGAAAAGGAGAAATTGCTTGGTAAGAGCAATTTCTCCTTTTTCCACAATGTTTTTAAGAGTGGTCTACAACAAACTAGTCAAATGTCGTTTTTGTTTGGTAATGGGTTAAACTTATTCGACAAAGACAGACTGTATAATGCAAGATATTGTATATATATTTCTTGCACATTTCTTTAGATAACATTTAGTAAATGATTAAAATTTGAAGTGACTACAGAACATGTGTTTGTGACAAAATGAATGTTTGTCAGATTAGGAAGAAACCATCTTGATAACAGATAGATGCCGCATAATGAACAAATCCCCTTTTGTCATTACCATTTGACTTTTTTCTTGTAAGGGTTGGTTTAAACTAGAAAATATAAAGGAAATGGATTAAACAAACTTGCTTAATCTTCTGATACGGATGTTCTGAAAACATAAATGGGACTCTTACTATTCTCTTACTAACAGGCATATTGTTTTGTGTTTTTTTCATATGGGTTTTACATCACATCAACGTTATTTCAGTTATGTAGCGATGCCCGACTCTTAATGATGGAGGAAGACCCCATACTCAACTGCCTACAAGGGCTGGTCAAGACCAGTAGAACCATCGGCATTCCGTAAGTCAGTCAGGAAACTGCCTCTCATGAAAATCCATATCCCTCTCAGGATTTGAACCCAAGCGGAGAGGGGCCATGTGATTTCAAGTTCTATACTCTAACCACTAGGCCACAGAGGCCACAGAGACATATTGTTTTTTGCATCAACCTTTACAAAAGGTTGAGCACAAAGACATTCTTTCTAAGAACAATTTAACTCTTCATACTAATTATGTAGCTAAGGAGGTTGTTCAATAGGAGCATTTCTTCTTTTTATCTAATCAATTCCTATAGAGCTCTGAAGCAGATGTGTCAAAATAAGGTATTGTTTCCAATCTATGGATTTGTTTATAAGGGGTGTAATGCTGTGTCAACAATTTTTCAGATTTGTTCAGCTTCCCTGGATCCACCAGTACTCAGCTAGGGCTCAGAAGTGTCTTGCCAAAGGACACTCCCATGAAACCAGGGGTATTGGTGGGGCTCCAATCTGGGACCCCCAAGTTTTATGCCTACTATCTTAACTACTGGGCCATGCAGAGCCCTAAAACCTGATGGAAACACATACTATGTTCCTAAGACAAACACATGAAATCCATAGGTTCAATCAAAGGTCTGACAGTTTCCACTTGTGTGATAAACAGACAATGGTACATATTAGGACTTACCTTGCCCACTGGCCAGGGTGTCCTGTAAAAACTTGAATGACCTTGACTGTGTGGATTGGTTGGGCTTATCATCAATGTCAGCATACTTGGAATAGGATGCTGGACTGCTGCTTCTGAAATAGATGAGCAGCACATTCATACATCATGTTTTAGTGTATTATGAAAGGAAATTTATTTCAATGAGTAAACTTTAAACACAGAAAGTAAGCATGTACAACATGAGTCATACATTCCTCTAACAAATGCCTAATCAATGGATAGACAGTGAAACCATTGTGAATCAAGAGCATAATTTGCTCAGTATTGCAATGAATTCAAATGTGATTGGCCCATAAAGGTATTTTACCCACATTTGGTGTCTTAAAGCCAAGGCGAATTTTCCTTGGTCACAATTCTGCTTTATCCAAAGCTATAGATAAAATAAAATAATTATAGCAAATCAAACATTGAAAAGAAACCTATAAGCGTCTCATTTTAAACCAATATCTATAAAAGTTCTTAACCACTACTTAAGGCTTCCTTGCAAGACTATAGTAAGTTTTTCACGAACTTGAAGACCTAATATCCTAAAGAAAAAGTACACATATTTCTTTCAAGCTATTTTTTGGCATCTGCAGTTAATATTAACTTGGGTTATTACAAACTGCAATATGGGGAATGGGTTAAAAACAAAACAGATGCCTACCCTATATTGAGATTTTGTGTCTGCTGAGAAAGGTTGATTTCTGCACTCGTCTTGTAGGGGGCTGGGGCGGGGTTGCTGGGTACAGACGCACCAAACGGTTTTGGGGCAGCGTTATAGGTCTGAAATAAATAGAAATCAAAGGCATGAGAGTATTGCTGGATCATGATTTCTTCATCTTTACAAGCCAGCTATTGTTAAGGAATGCTCAAGCCTGAAATTCATTACTGGAAGCCTGAATTAAAACATCTTCAATATGGACAAAGAAGGAAAATTCAAAATCTCAAAGCCTTAAATCAGAACCAGGCCTGAAAACTAGCAGACCTGCTTTACCACACAGGATTGACAGAACAGGCTTGTGCAGTAGATTTTAACCCCTTACTCCCTAATACCTCACTTTGAGGATGTGCCTAACATCATATTTCAACAGATTAAAGAGAAAACAATCACATTTTAGACCTTGATTCAACATGTGTTTTTTTATGAAATAAAAATGTATCAAAATCATGATTTGCTCATTGTGAGGTTAGGCTGCTACCTTTACGACAATCTTTTATAGCTATAAACATAAAATTGACATAATGTGCCTGCATTTCCTAAAAGAAACTTATATACCAATCATCCAATGTATACTTGCTTCCACATCAATATTGAAGATAAAGAAAAAAGGAATAAAAATGTTTTTCACTAGCTTTTGCTCCAAATATAATTTGGTTTCTATCGATTGATATACAGAAAGCTTCCTTCTCTCTAATATTAACAGTCAGTCTGTTGTTTTGCACATGAATCATTTGCAAAAACAGGCAAACCAATGATGTTTATCTACATAACAAAGGTTTGTTCTCTATGTAGATTGTGAGATCAGTTCCTAAGATAAGGCTTCCAGACAGTGATGATGAGTATTACTGTTCACACCTACAAACATAATCTGGGTCTGGGACAACAAACAAATTGGCTTCAGATACATATACAATTAAATGGATGATGATAATGAAATATGGGCTGAATTCCAACAGTAAAGATGCCCCCAAAACAAAGAATTAAGTTACCATTTCCCTAACACATGTATACCCAATCCCAAAATGCAATAAACTGCAACCATTGATCAAAAGGATATAATGACTGCATGGATACATGGCAAAACAAGCTACCAGAGAAGAGCAACATTCAACTTCTTCAAAAGATTTGTCACATTACTTTTTGAACTAAGAGAAAAAGTCTCTTGCTAGATATTCATACCTAAATTTTCTGCTTATCTTATGTGATGTTTTCATGCTAATTCCCTTGCTCAACTCCAGGATATTTGAGATCTAATCAAAAATACAATTGCTTCATTATTGAAAAAATTCACATTTAAGACATCTCTTCATCTTTTATGTATAATGAATCAAAAGTGCCAATGTTCACTATATAGCTGGATTCAAGGACCATAACTGTAAAGGGATTAAATCTCCATGCATGAACACAGAGAGACAGTCATGGACACTTCATGTCCATGATGGCACCATAAACCAAGTTTCATTCTTTGGGTGGACTGACGGACAAATTGCTCCCCATTATATCCTCTCCTCCCTGTCTTAGGGGGTGTTGATACATGTTCTCTTGCCCAGACAAACCTCTCCTCCCTGTCTTAGGGGGTGTTGATAATTGTTCTCTTGCCCAGACAACAACAGTAACAGCAACACATAGAAATCACATTCATTGTTGAGCTGAATAATGAACCTCGGAACAGATTTACAATCTCCATCTTGCATCTTCAACAGACACTGCATCTAGTTTATATACTCTAGCCTTACAATAGCAACTCTAGAAAAAAACAATTAAGATGAACTAAATGCACTTTGTTCCTTTTAATTTATACAAGAATGGTTTAATATAGTGTACATACCGAAGTGCCTTGCCCTTGGTTACTAGCTGGGCTCTGATAGGAGGAGATGGTGGGTGTGGAAAAAGTTTGATAAGTCGGAGCTCCACCTCTGTAAAACACAGAAATAAACAGTTCAAACATGCATTATAATCTTGAACCACCTATTAGGGCTATCGTCTACAGATGATATTAAATGTGTGAGACATTTTGGTAGAGAGAAATTGGTGGTAATAAGGGAATTCTCATTTAGACACAAGAAAGACCAAATTTGCCTTCAGCAAACATGTAAATCACATTTTTTACACTGCTAAATGCTTATACTATTTTTTCATAATCAGTCTACAATGATAATTTATTTTGAAGCTATTTCTGATTTTTTTTAAAGGGAGGAAGATGTCAAAACACTCCTGAGCTAGTCAAGATGGTGACCCCCCTAACATTCTTTAAAAAAAACATATTAACAGACTTTTTTTAAATCCTATGTTGTTGGTATTTATTACAATTTTGTCATAAAGATGATCAGTACAAACAACAAAGACTTTTAACAGAAAATTTAAATACAGTGTATTGTTGCCTTAATTATAGGTCTATAGGCTTCATTGAATACTTTATAAAAACTTAACATCAGACATGAGTTGTTAATAGTAAAACAAGATAAAAAAACTAATGACAATCTAGGGTGTCAGATAAGTTCTAAACTGCTTTATTAATAAATTTCAATCGAAATGGTTCTCATGTTTGAAACTGCAAAACTATTCAAGGGTCATAACTCTAAAGTTCATGGGGCAATCTTGCTGATTATCAAACTTGAGTAAGTTTCTTGGCAAAGAACATTTTGATCAAGATTTATTAAGAAGTTTTCAAATTAACCCTTTACCACCAGCAGACAACATTTTTTAACTTGAACCAGAGACTTCAGAAAATTTTTGTAAACATGTGAAAAACCTTTCAATTTTGCTGTTGTGATACATGAATAGATTGAAAAGGCACTGTGGCAAAATGAGAAATTGCTTGTGACAAGCAATTTCTACTTTTGCCACAATATGCTTTTTGAAAGTCATCTGCTGCTAGATGCAAAAATGTGGCTTCCGCAGACAAATTTTCTTGACAGACAGACATTTTCAGAGCAGAAGGTGCAAGTTAAAATGTCTCTACAACACTATAACTGGAGACAAAATAATCTAATTGCTTAACTTGTCACCAAAATGATTTACAGTCTGAAAAATGATACATTCGATTTAACACATAGCCAATGTCGTCATAACAAAACATGACATGCAAACTTAAGTAAAATGACATAAATCAACTGTCAACAAACAGTAACAAGCTTCAGTCATGTGTTATTCTTGCATGCATTGTTAACACATAATCTATCATGTTCATTTACATTCATACTCACTGATTCAACAACACATGTTTCACAGAATATTTTAAAACCCATAATGACAATAGAAGAAACTGGCATGATACGTAATTTTTCCTTGTCACAATGGTTTCCATCCAATATCAAAAACAAAAATTGTTATCCTTCATTTTTGATAAAAGTATTGAGCATTATATTCAGACCCGTAACAAAATCAGCAACCATTCATGCATCTTCTGCAGGTGTGTAAATATGTTTATCTACAAATATTGAAGGAGATAATAGGCTTGCTTCTCCTTGCTTAGTAATAATTGCTTTTGTAACATATATGGTTTCTTAAAATAGCCTCTATTTGCATGACTTAAAATGAACTATGATTGTTTCTGGAAATATTTTCTTTTAAAAATCTTTCAACCAGGTCTTTACAGCAAAAGCCATTATAACAAAAATAGCATTAAGAGTTGTAAGAAATCTCAAGTAACCTTCATTTAAACCTTGAATATATATAAACAGTTCTAAATTATTGAAAAGTCTCTACAACTGAATAAAAATTCATTTATGTATCTAATCATCCAGACATTCCTCAAGATAGTAAATCCTCAATCAAATACAATGGTGTTCCTTTTTCTCAAATTTTCTACAATAAAGTGGCAGATGACTAACTGCTAATAAAATTCACGATCAATTTCCAAGAGAACGAGGGGTAGAAAGCATCCTACTTTCATGCATTTTCCCCTGCCTGACTTCAGGTTTTTTTTCTGGCTTTCCTGTTTACTTTCTATTGTACCTGAGCCAATTCACACTCTGCAGCATTCCAAAGAAATGCCTATATCTACCCCTTGACTTTCAAACGGAGCTGTGATTATCATTTCAATACAACTCATGTGTGTATACTAATCAGTGTCTTGCAATGAAACGAAGCAAGCATATTCCAGGGATGGAAGCTGCTAAAACTTATTAGAAAGTAAATCACCAGAAGTTAAAGAGTTCAAATTGCTATCCTGTAGGTTCCAGGCAATAGAAGCTTTATTTTGAAAATACAGAAATTATTTTCAAAGCAGAAAACCTCTTTCCATGATATTCTAGTGATAGTAAGAATATTTCAATTTTCTCTTTACAAGTTTTATTGTTATTCCATTATGGCCATATGTTGACAATGATGTTTCTATAGCATGTGAAGGTCATGGACACCTGCCATATCTCACTGTATGACAAGGCCAATAGATATCCAATGAAGAAAAGAGAAAACACATTATGAGTACAAGGTGGAACATCTTCAGACAATTTCCACTGAACGGTAATGACTTGTGCCACAGAAAAAACACGCACATGCTTCTATGTAAAAACCATGAAGTTTAAAGAATGATCGAAGACTTCAAGGAGATACATCCTCATGGTTTTATACTGGTGGCTTGTATGATTTGCTCTCCTGTGCCAACGTGTAAAGCATGTGCATAAACTTATCCTTGGCAACACTTTCAAAGAGTTTCTAAGAATGACCTTGTTTTAAAGAGTGATATATGTTGAATGGTATACCATAACAAGCCATTCCTCTTTTGGTCATAGTGGTTCCTTGAGTCCTCTGCTGAGAGAAGGTCAAAGTGAGATTAACAAAGACAAAGAGTTAAGTATATCAGTTCCTCTCTTCTCATACAGTTCATAAATAAATGCACCACCAAAAAAAATCCCAAATGATCTCATACACAGTTTAAAGCCCAGTCATATGTAATGTATTCAAGACCTTATAACTCAACAATCGAAGCCTCAAATCATATATCCATTCCTAATTGTATACCTATGACTACAGAAACTAGTCTTGCTAGCAATGTGAGAAAAGAGATACCATTACTAGTTTTATTGAGTGTTTCGAAGCTTTAAGTTTATCACGATAATTACTATTTATATGTTAAAGAACAAATTGTTAAAAACCTGTATATTTTTTATATTAAATGAAACAATAACGTTTCATATTCTTTCAAATCTCATGGCAGTAAGTAAGGCATATTTATGGAAAGAAGTAATTTGAAATTTCTATAAAATAAGAACTTAAAAAAAATTAGCTTGACTATACAGTTTGCCAGGTATATCATATCTGTGTAAGAGTGAAGAGCTATATAGGTAAAAGGTAAATCAATTTGATACAGGTAACCAGAAACAGATGGTGGCACTTCACAGAAATATAGCAGAACTCAGCAATCTGTCTCCTCTGTTCAGTCCCAAACACAGTAACCATAGCAGAAATTCTAATTGGTCTTAACCAGGCAAACTGGGCCAGTGATGGCCAGATCAATGATGGATAGATAGATAGTGGTGGACAAATCAATTGTTAGGACAATTAATGTATGTAGAAAAAAACCCAAAGTAGATGGAATGATCAATTGGCAGACATATAAATTTAAGAACAAATAAGTTAGTGGACAAATCAGTGTTGGTAAAACAACTTGACCAGCCCTCAAACTAGAGAAACGCAGAGGTCCATATATGGGATATTCCTCAAACTACCTAAACCCTATATTCAGTGTAGAATCTAGGAGATGTTTCTGAAGAATGTTTACAGAATAGGATTTGTCTAAACGTTTTTGAAATACATTGTACTACAGTGCAAATTAATTGCCCTTACACTTTTAGCTCACTCGTTTGACATCTTGATTTTTTTTTCTTCTGTTTCTGAGCATAAAATATGGTTAATATAGCCAAGTGTTCTATCAACCAGCACCCCAACTGTTTCTGGATTACATTATAGATACAGATACACAATAGCCCAGAGTTGACTTCTTTATTCCCCCAGCCATCTCCCCAGGGGGTGAGGGTGGAAAAGTCATGACTCAAGATTAAAGTTTTAAACTTTGTTTATACAGGTAGCTGGGGTATCAAAACACTTAATTATAGTAGTCGAATTTTATCTATATGAAACTGAAAACTTGGTCTCCACCTAAGTGTTCAGTATGTTCTCCTTTTTCTGTTGTTGAAATGCGATAGATTCTGTTGGTCTGTTGAGTTGGGAGTTTAATTATTCTGTTTTTAACAGTATTACAGTCATCAAAGCAGTAGTCAGAACAACTATCTATGCTCCTAGTATTTCCTAACCAGTACTGCATAATAATCTCTCTAAGCCTCTGATAGTTTTAAGCTCTCCTTGCCATCTTGTTCAGTGAAACAAAACAAGAAAATGTTGAGCTTTAACTTTGTAAAGCATCATGAAAGTTTCATATGTGGAAAGATGCATTCCAATTTGACCCATGGTTTAGAAAGGAATCTCCCTTTAAAGAGTTGTCTGTAGATCTGGGGACCAACTTGTTCAACCCATGCAAATTCAAATGTTTGATAGAAGTCCAATCCTGTCAGATATTATTGAAAGAAAGAGTAATGTGATGCTGTTGTTTAACCCTTTCCCAAACAACAAATTTTCGACTGTCCCAAATTTGCAAACGACATTTCAAAATGTGATGAAACTGAACAATATTCTTCAGAAAGAGCAGAAAACCTTGTGGGATAAGGAGCAATTTCTCTTTTTCCCACAATGTTTTCTTAAGTTGTCTGCAAGAAAGTTGTCAACTGTCGTTATTGTTTGGGAAAGGGTTAAAGCATATAGATGGAGTATATAGCAACATCTATTCAGGAATTGAATTAACAATTTCAAAAAAAACTTAAATGTTGCTTTCCTCTATGTATTTTTGATGTAATTGGTTCAAATTCGACTAAAAGTCTAACATTTAATTGTAGTGTAATTTAACAGTTACTGGTCAGACCAGGGTCAAATGGGCAGGCTCATAAAAGTGAAATTAAGCTAACTTCATTGTTCCGTAACATATCACTATTTTTCCCTATTGTGTTGTTTGTGATTTGCTGATTCACTTTGTAAAGGGAACACAAAGCAGAGATTAGCCTGGGGTCCTGGGGCCCGTTTTACTAAACAACTTACGGAAAATGTTTGCGTAAGTCATGATTGATTAACATGGATAATATCTTCAATGAAAGTACAATATTGCAATGTGACACGTCATTGGAAGCGTCTCGGAGAGACGATTCCAACGATGTGTTACTTTGCAATATTGCTTTGCCAAATATTGAAATAAAAAGGACTTGTTGTTTAAGACTTACGCAAATCTTAAGCGTAAACTGTTTAGTAAGACGGGCCCCTGGCCCGTGTGTTTGTCCCTACTGCGGGTATAAGCACTGGTCAGGACCACATGCTAAGTATTGTTGAATTACTCTTCAACCTATTCCTAAAGTCAAAAATGTGAGAAAGGTCTAATTCAACACAACAGCAGACATCAATTGAAATGTATTGACATGTGTTGAAAATGGTTAATTTTTGTATTAAAGATTTCAATCGATTAAAAAAGTTTTTTCGGTTTCCAGTTATATTGCGGCTTTCCTGGGACTCACAGGGCTTTTGCATTGCTCTAATTCTTTAACAGAGAACTCAGGATCCTCACTTGAACATATCTTCAGCAGATATATAAGAAAAAACTTGCTCATAGCCAGCTTGCTGTCTGCTTCTTTCAATTTGGACCAGTTACAAAATCCAACATGAAGGAATAGCTTACAGGGGTTCTCTATTGTTTGCAGGGGTACAAAGTAAACTTGATTAGAGAAAGCCATGAATAGCCCCTTATCTAATTTATTGGATACCAACTTTGAAATTACAGAAATCTTAAAATAAGTGTGCTCTTGATAAGCCGTTCCTTCCCATAAAGCATACAATTTTACATCACTGGTTGGTTGGAGGTTTCTCACAAGCTGCTGACTGCTTTCCCATATGACTATAATTGATCAGATGGTGTTTTACATTGAATCTAATAAATTTTAGAAATGTTGCAATGCCTGACTTTTAATGATGGAGGAAGACACTAAACTCAACTGTCCATAATGACTGGCCAAGCCAGGTAGAGCAATTGGCATTCCACAAGTTAGTCAGGGGACTACCTCTCATTAAAATCCAAATGCCCTCACTGGAATTAAAACATCAATAATCAATATAATATTCATGAACATATTCATGGCATGCTCATGAACAGGTTAATGAACATGTTCTTGAAACACGTAAACATATTCAACAACAACTGTTCATGTGTTCATGGATGGTAATTTTTTGTTCATGACTGTCAAGAAACACAAATCTTGAATCCCTAGCAGGTGCTCCATAATTGATCTAAGATGCAAAAACACCACAAGGGATTCTTACACTAGTACAAATGATCCACAACAAACAAGTATAGGCCCAATGTCCATATCAAATAACATGATAACCAGTCAGATCTCATAGCGTTATAACTTATACAAACATCAGTACTTTTCATATCTGATTTACGTTATGAAAACAATATTTCCAGCAGACTTCTTTTGAAAAATTGCAACTATTAGCGAAATGAAGAACATTTTCTCCTTTTGTTGAATTTGTTTTCAGAAGAATAAATTAAAAAAAGATAATTGATGTTGTTAAACAGCACAAACATGTAGGTTTTTTGGAAGGAGTAAATGTTCTTCAAGGTGTTAAATTTGCTTGAACAGATAGGTAGGTAGGCAAAATACATACCCTTCAGTATTTATAGCTAACAAATTGGCAACCAAATATTTCTTGGAAAATCATCAGGGAATGCAGTCTACACAATTGAGTAGGATGGTACATTGTTTCTCTATGTACGTACCACATTTCCCAATAAACCCATTGGTTCATGAAAAATACTTGCTTAACCCATTACCAAACAACAACGACATTTAACCACTTAAATGCAAACCACTCTGGAAAACATTATGGGAAAAGGAGAAATTGCGCTTAACAAGCAATTTTTCCTTTTCCCACAAAGTTTTCTGCCCTAACAGAAGATTATTTTCCATTTGCATCACATTTTAAAATGTCGTCTGCAAACTCATTCAATTTGAAACAGTCTAATATTTGGTGTTTGGTAAAGGGTTAAACACGCCTGCAGTAGTCAATTGAAGAAACCATAGTGACAAATAGAGAAATAACTTGATGCAGGCAATTTCTACTTTGGTCTCAATGGGTTCTATCAAATACCAAAACCAAAATACCTGTTCCATGCTCTGAAGAGAAGGATTGTATCAAACAACCACAAAAAAGATTCTCCAGGAGTTATAGGCTGTGGTGGACAGCACTTCAATATAACTACAGTCAGTTCTATCTGAATTCAAAGCCCAAGGCTTTTTTCTCCCTTACAGTTCCGGGGAACCTTAGGTGGCCTAAAAGTGGATAAGGTGGCAGACTGATTAGTTTCACATAACAGTGGTTCAAGGTTAAATCTCCACTGGCACTGCTCTTTACAAATTATGAATGTCTTTGGCAAGACACTTTAGAACCCTTGCCTAGCACTAGTTTATCCCAGAAAAGCCATATCACAACTGAAAACCTTTGAACCCTTAGAACGCTGGGTCATTTTCTAAAAATATATTTTTGTGTTGTCTGCTATCCAAAACCTTAAATATCTGCTTAATTTTGATGATCATTAGAGTAGCAAACAGGTTAGGTCCCAGGCCAGCTGCCAATTTCCTTGTAGGTTCCAGCATTTTAAAAAGCGATTTTACACATAACCTTATATTTTTCTATCAAAACCACTGACTGCTTCCACACATACCTTGCAACAGTTCATATCGAATTCAATTTTTGGTTCAGATTGCATTCTTCAAGTAAAATAATTTCTCCCATTTTTGTTTTGTCGAGGAGAAATAATTGTGTTTCCTTATTACTGGCATGAATTTGGGTGGGCCAGGTTTGTGAAATTATTTTGTTTACAAGTTTTGGGTTGATTAAGATGCCTTTAAAAATAAATATTTAGCATCATCAACATTCTTTTCATACTTCAAGTCATTGGTTAAACAAAAAAATCTAAAATTAGTCAGTAAAACTAATGCAGTAGATTTTCCAAATGTATTGATTTAACATCTATTTTGCTTGAATGTTTTTACAAACATTTGGCATATAACTTGTTCGTAAGATTACTTTACCATGTTTAAGTTCAGCTTCATGATTGGCAAAAAGTGTTTGATCCAAACTCTTGTCTTCTTTTGTCACAATAGTCTTTTGATATCAACTGATACAGCTATGTTTTAACCATTCTTCTAATTGGAACAAAATGCTGACAAAAATAACCAATACGAAAAAAAGCTCTATTTCTTATGATATTGGGTAGAAACCATTGTGAGAAAAGGATGAATTTCTAGTATGGAGTAATTTATCTTTTTGTCACAATCATTTCATAAGGCCTTTTCTGCAGATATGTCAAAATGGGGTATTTTGGAATAAGGGGTAAAATAGATAGACTCGTAGACAGATGGTTAAATGCTATCATGTTTTAAAGCATCCATGCCTGATGCAGTTTTCTATTTATTCATATCCTTTATCTTAAATACATATTTTACCCGTATCCTGTCAAAGATAAATCGAAAGGTTTCAAGACTTTTAAAAGAGATTTTCCTGATTACATTTTTGTTTTTTCCTGCCGTGCTGTCTAAACGTAGCCCAGAATGAAAATAGTTCCTCTTACTTTAGTTCTTAAAACCATTTCAAAAAGACCTGTTGAGTGAACCATCTTAGAATCCTGACAGACCCAGAAAGGTGCAAGTATTTTTTAACCCAAAATTCATGTCTCTCTTTCTGACAGCAAGGTAGGTCCAAAATCTAGAAGTTAACATTTAAATGTTTGCATGGTTGTAATGAGGTACAACTTCAAAAAGAGAGAAAAAGAGCCTACTAGTTCAAACAGCATGCTTTAATTGTCTTCAAACTCAAAGTTTAAATGGGATTTATGACAAACCTTATAGATTAATTATCCACCTATATCACACCCCTATCAGAAGTCTTGAAATCAAACTCCTTTTGTCAAAATAGTTTCTACCCAATATCAAAAAGATTATTCATTCTTTATACTTCCTGCTTTGGCTCTCAAATTGTTAAGGTTACATAAAACCGGAGTAGGTAATGAGTTAAGAGAGCTTTCAGTATATAAATGCATTTAATAAAGAGCACAAAGTTTTCCACCATTCAGAAAGAATCACTTTTTAGAGCTTTTAAACCAAAAGGGTAAGTGTTAATGGTATCATCTTTGAGTAACATGATAGTATTAATGAATAATTAATGGCAAGTAACGCCTAACAATAAATAATCCTGGTAATCTATCACAATTAATTCCAAAGTCTAGAATTAAATGGTTTAATGCTAAAGGAATCATAAACCTATCATTTTTCTAAGGCCCAACTCTCTCCTTCTTAATGTCCAATGTTTGTGATTTGTACACAATTTAACAATGCAATTCTGTAAGTGTTTTTAGGGCCAATAAACAGCAGACAATATTTGCAAGTATTGTCTAAAATGAAAGAAGTTTGACAAATAAAATGATTTCTCTTTATCCAAATAGTTTTCTGACAAACCAAAGTATTATATGTGTATTTAAACTTATTTCGATTGCAATCTTCATAATTCTGCAAACCATTTCTATATGGGATAATGTTAAACAGTTTTAGGTCAGTTGATTTATTTCTAATTGAGGTTTAACATTACATCAATAGTATTTTAGTTATATTGAAATGCAAGGGTAACCAATGATGGAGGAAGAGCCCTTACTTAACTGCCCTATCCAGCCCGTCAAGGCAGGTTACCAACTTTCAGCATTCTGTTAGTCAGCTGTGATACTATCTCTGTATTGTATATATATGGGTTTCACATCACTCCAACATTATTTCATTCATGTAACGATGCCCATCACATGATGCCCAACTCATAGGGATGATAGAAGACCCGATACTTGACTGCCCAGAAGGCCAGGTACTATCTCTCAGAATTCTAATTGACATCACTGAGATTTGAACCCACGCTGACAGGGGCAATGTAACTTCAAGTTCAAAACTCCAACAACTAGGCCACAGATAATTCCTTTATTTTTTGGAAATTCAAATCTATAGCTTCCAGGATTTGAACCTATAGCTACTGAGATTTGAACCTTTAGCTACTGAGATTTGAACCTTTAGCTACTGAGATTTGAACCTTTAGCTACTGAGATTTGAACCTTTAGCTACCAAGATTTTAAGCCACGGAGAGGGACTTAAATGTTTTTGTTCAGAGATTTCACCAAACTGCCAAGGAGGCCGTTCTCTGAGTAGAAGTTTCATACAAAGGTTTTGATGAAGGCAGCACAAATATTTTAAATAACATGGATTTTCATTCTTCTACTAAACTGTAGTGTAGAGATATCAGGAAACATAATTATAGGTGAATCCGTGTATACAAAAGCAGAAATGCAGCATGTTTAAACAATAACAACTGCAGGAATTTTTGCATTGTAAACATTTGATTTCAAAATACCAGAGTCGGAATTCCGCTGGCTTAAGAATGTAACTATGGTAACAAAGAGCTGCTTCTCAGGTATATTGCAAATAAATTTCAAAAACATCATAATGTTTACATTTAAGAAATCTTCCAAAGCCTTAGTTAATACCAAATTTCTCTTCAACGAATCAACAACTCTTTAAGAAATCCAAGGCAGATGACTATACACCTTCCTTCATAAGTATTAAAATCATGTGAACCCAACAGCAGCAGATTTTAGAAACAATTGTGACAAAATCATTATGAGCAATTTCTGATTTTGACACAAATGTTTCTACCAAACATCACAAACAACAATCATTATTCGTGCTTCAAAATTGTCTTCTGCTGTTGCTGAAAAATCATATCAGTTGCAAAACGTGTTCTGTCTTCTGCATCAGAGGTAGTAACCTGAAGCTAAATGAGGAATGGCAAAAACTTGGACCAAAAACATTCAAAGACAAAATGATTTATGAATTAAACATTTTAGAACTATTTGCTATTAACCTTGCTGAAAATTGTATGTTTTTTTTTTGTTTTTTTTATATGGGTTTTACATCACATCAACATTATTTCAGTTATGTAGCGATGCCCGACTCTTAATGATGGAGGAAGACCCCATACTCAACTGCCCACAAGGGCTGGTCAAGGCGGGTAGAACCATCGGCTTTCCGTAAGTCAGTCGGGAGACTGCCTCTCATAAAAATCCATATCTCTCTCAGGATTTGAACCCACGCGGAGAGGGGCCATGTGATTTCAAGTCTGTACTCTAACCACTAGGCCACGGAGGCCCCCTGAAAATTGTATGACTGACTGGAACATAACTACATGTATGTATACTTGCACACCATAGTTATCATTTGTGCTCATTAACCAATTAGTCCCAAGATATTTTTTGGCCGTCAACCAATTCCCTGAAATAGGACTTTGTGACGGGTCCAAAGTGAAAGTAAAAGCAGATGGCAATAATATACTGGCAACAGACAATTTTACACAAAGTGATCTATGGTATCAATATGTTTAACTGACACATGCTGGGTCAATAATACATTCAAAATGATCATGCTTTTGTTACCATTCATACAAATAAAACCAAACCAAACTCCATTCATAACAAAACATCATATACTTGCATTTGAAACAAGCATTCTTTACATGATGACACTGAACAAGCGTATAACAATTGAGAGGTACAGGTCAGACAAATGTTTCTGTTGCTTATTTTTTTAGTTGGTCTCTTAACATGATGAATTGTGGGTACTCATTAGAATTGTCTCAACCATAGAATTACTAAGCACCCTTAATGCAGGATTTATCTTGCACAGTCGATCTTGTTTTAAGCAACCATAGTAAAAAACAAAAGAATCATGGTGTATAAGACAACTATTGGCTTAGTTAGGCCCCAGTTGTTCAGAAACATAAATAGGAGCTATCTCAATGACTTGTGTCCTATATTAAGATAATGTCAGCCTAATTGAATGCATAAGAGTGGTTGCTTAAAACAAGATTGACTGTATCTTTCTTTTGAATATTACAAGTAAAACAAGCTCTGATAAACCCTAGTATCTGGACCCCCCCACCCCCCCCACCCCCCTCCCCCCATCATATTATTTCAAATTGAATAGTTGTCATACAGGTGTAAAAGTCACGTTTTATAAACATATGCATAAAAGCATATGCAAATGTATGTTTTCTTGAGGCAGAGAAAACAATAAATTGTTTCAAAACATCATATGACCCTTCAAAGACATATGAATCTCTAAAACCTATGATGAGCATGTTTGATAGTCCTTTTTACTTCTATCGCATCTATCTTGTAGGTATTGACAGACTAGTGATTAGTTCTGAAGTAAGAAGAAGTGGCAATAATACTATTTTGGCTAGAGGGTAGATTCAAGCATACACAAATTATATGTGTCCCATGATAGCGATGTATGTGAAACAATGCATGAGAACACAATGGCTTAATTGATATAAAGATTCAATTTTCAAGTTACGTTTTTATTCATCGTTAGTTTCTATCAATTTCAATGTAATAATCTTAGTCCTTTTAATTTGTTTGTTGGTTGGGGGTTTTCATGGCCTCATCACTATTCCAATCATGTTGCTATGAAGGCAGTTGTTGGAAAAAGAGCCAAAGCTTAATAGCATTAGGGTAAGATGAGCTGAGTAGAACCAATTTGGCATTCTGTAAGTCAGCCTGGAGAACACCTCTCATTAAAATTCAAATCTAGCAGTTCCTTGTTCTGAACCCACATGGACAGATGCTGTATGATTTAGGCTTCTAAATTGTTGAAGACATGAGAGATCATATTCAGAATCTTTTCTAGGTGTTTGTACTGAGAACAATTTGTTAAATGAACTCAGTAAAATTATGAAATTGAGATTAATGAAATAAATTTAATCAATATAAGTGTGTAACTCTTTCGTTATTTGTTTTGGGTGATCTCATGCAACCACAAAAATGGATTCTTGTTTCTGCAATCACTCCAGAAGACAAACTGAATTGCTTTCAAAAATAAGTATTGCATGGAAGACCATTCCTGTAAAGCTGATTGTCAGGTTACTCCTTAAAGACTTTGTATTGAAAAAGGTGTCTTTTCGTGGAAACATTATCTAAATTAATTTTCAAAACATTATCGCTCACAATTAAATTATTTCACATACTGCAATAGTTGAGTGCAATTCTAAGCTAAGTCCTTCATATATGTAAAGGGCTTAGCTTAGTTTTGCAATCAGCCATTTTGACATTAGCTTTGTCCTTTACATATGAATCAGCTTATATTGCTCATAAGCCACATATTAACATCATAAGGATAGGTTACCTTTATTTCATAAAAAAAGAATCACCCACAGAGGTAAACACTGTCATTCAACTGGACATGGGTGGGGCAAGACTTATCATTCATCCAATAGGGAAACAGTTTAGTATCACCATTACCTGCAGCAATGTTCATAGACCATTCATTACTCGAGGGTTCAGTGCAAGACTATAGTAAGTGCTTCATAAACATGAAGCACTTACTATAGTCTTGCACTGAACTTTTGAACCGTGATAGCAGACGAACAACAACTAGGAACATTATCACAAAGGCAGATTTTACAAACAATGGGCAAATTCTGAATCTGTGACAATCTTTCCAGAAACAAGAGTGAACTTCATATACTTTTATTTTAACATGTAGCAATTAAACATGTTAATGAAAAGTTTTTGCAAATCACTTTACTTCGAATGCCTTGCAGGTATCAAAGAGTTATATATAACTTTAAGGTAACCATGGTAACAGTAGGTCACATGTCATTTCATGTCACTTCAGACATAATACTTACTGTGGACGAACATGATCGAACCTACATAAAAATTAACAACATGTATAATGACAATGGTACATGGATTATGGAGCAGCCACAATGTGGTAACAAAATAAGAATTGTTTTTCTACCCCCTAGCTGCATCAGCAAAAAAAGAATTACTATTGAAAAAGAGGATATTTTATTCTTGTAAGTTGTTTTTTAATGACCTACTATATGACCCTCAGCAAGATTTCTATTTGGTTTGTCATATTTTTTACTCTTAACAAATATCATTTTTGTTTAAAAGAATGTCTTCTTTTGTCGCTATGGTTTCTAAATGTCAACAATGGTACACACTAAAAAAGATGTTGATAGAGTTTAAACTTTGAATTCAGCTTTGTAAACATAAACCAACCCTCTTTCTGAAGTATATCTTTTTGCTGATGCAGATCTTTCTCTTAGTCACTTAGGCAAACTAATAATAAACAACAAAACATTCCATCTGTTCTAAGTTAATCTTTAAAGGTCACAATGATCTTGACCTCTGTAGACTTACCCGAAACCATTTTGCATATTCTTCTTTTCACGTATTCTATAGGCAAAAAACACATACACATTATTTATTATAACACTGAGACATACTGCCTATTATATTGAATATTAGGCGTATAGAGCACTTTCAAAAAAGGAAGTACAAAATCTAATGTAGCCGCAATTGAACATTTTTTAGAAAAAAAAATCATCATAACCCTTTCCCAAACAATAACTACATTTGAAAACAATGTGGGAAAAGGAGAAATTGCTCGCAACTAGCAATTTTTCCTTTTTCCACAATGTTTGGTGCCCTATCAGAAAATTATTTTTCAACTTCATCGCATTTTAAAATGTCGTCTGCAAACTCTTTCAATTTGGGACAGTCAAAAAATTGTTTTTTGGGAAAGGGTTAAATAATGGCATACAATAGACAGCATAAATTATTCTAGATTTTCTACTCATTTTTTTCATTCGGAAGTAATAGAAAATAGCATGAGTTACTTGGTAATCTATGATTCGTTCTGGAAAAGTACAAGGTCAGCAATGGCTTACATTCTCTAAAGTTTGTTTTTCCAGTGCGTACATTGTAACATGATTCAAGTTGGAAGCACAAGTAGTTATTCGACTGCAAGTTTTAGTGATTACAAAAAAGGCATAGGCAGATGATGTAAATGGAGAATTTGCTCATTAATCCGTATTCAAAATAGATCACAAATATCTTTGCATATGAAAACATTTGCAATATATAAGTATGCTCATCATGCTCAAAATGAGCTTATTCTCTTTTTATTTATAATGATTTCAATATTCATTTGTCCATATGTCATTCACATAGATTATAATAATTAGTACAAGACAGTTTTGATCATCAGACTAATTGTAAACTGCTGTAAATCTGTCAGAACAGCAGTTAAACTCTGCATCTTGTACAAAATGTGAAGAATCGTGTCCCAAAAAACAAAGGGAAAAAAGGTTACTGTACCAGTGTACCTATCACATTGAACTACAAGTACTTTGTATTAAAATCAGATTTAAGAATAACAAAACCATACAAAGAGACTATCCCTTAACTATTTACAAACTATCCCTCCTATGTAATTTTCTTAAAATAACTAAGATCCATCCATCATAGTTTATGTTAAGATTTGCTCATACAAAGTGGTTTTCCTTCATATACAATTTATCAAACAGAAGAAAGGATTTGCTCATACAAAATGGTTTTCCTTCATATACAATTTATCAAACAGAAGGAAAAAAGGAAGTCGACAACTGCAATATTTGTCTGCAAACCAATTGATTTTGCCTGCTTTTTGTTAGATAAAACTATGAAGTATAACATATATAAAGCAAAGAAAGAAACATGGCTACTTTCTTACTTCTCTTTACTCTTATGAGGTTAATGACCTTGCCAATCTAGAAGTAGGTTTGAAACATTGAGAATGTTTAACAGAAGTTGAGATTAAATTCCGCAAATAAACTTTACTGAATGGGACATGGTTTCACTTTTCAGGGGTAGCGAAATCTGACTTTGATATACTTGTTTGTAAATGCCAAGTATTTTACTGCATTTTCGGTATAATGGTTATTTAATATAAAGTATATTTCAATAAAAATTTGCCTGTTCTGGCTATTGGACAAGCAGGACAATATAGACAATCGATTTTGCCACCCAATTTTGCCTTTCTGAAAAGAGTTTCAGGTGTTGTTAATTTTTTCTGTTTTTCAGAATTATGTTTAATTCTAAAATAATTAATATTAACCTTTTGTAACTCTGTTAAAGAGACAAAAGTTCACACATGGGGGAAGGAGTAAAGTCCTATGTAAACAAGGCATATCATGACTAAGTGTCTAATAATCCAGCCATTGAAATTTAACCCACTACCACAGACGTGACATTTGTAATGCATACAGCACTCAAATCTCATAGACATTTAAAGAAAATAAACGTTAATTTATGATAAAGACTTGTTTTTCGAACCACTCAATTTGGCTTATGAATTCAAACCATGTTCAATCTTCCAGAAGACATTGTGAGCATTCTGAAAAGATACTTTGACTTACCAGTTATATGTGTTTAAAAACAGAAATTTGAATGATCTTCTGTGTATAGTATTGTAAACTCTCAAGTGACAAAGAGACTACTCATACTTTCTTGGTGCAATGAAAACCTCTACTTCATGTTACCATAACATAATTTTTGCAGACGGCTTTTGACACCACTGTATTATCAAAAGGATAAATTGCTCCTTATGAAAATTTAATATTTTTTGTCTCAATGGTTTCTAATCAATGTCATGAATAACTTTATCTTTTCGCATTCTGTCTTTTGTCACCTGCTGTTGCTTTCAATGTCAACTGAATCAACTCATTACAAAATAATAACGGAATTTTACAAGTTTTTGCAGACATCTCTGGAAATCATTGTGGGAAAGGAAGAAATTGCTCTTGACAAGCAATTTCATTGCTCTTGACGAGCAATTTCTCCTTTTCCCACATTGTTTTCTACCCTATCAGGAGATCATTTTCTAATTTCATCACATCTTGAAATGTTGTCAGCAAACTCTTGCAATTTGGGACAGTCGAAAATTTGGCATTTGGTAACGGATTAAACATGAAATCCAATCAGGACCAACCTTACAATTATGAGCTCATTCATCTGGACTTTATGAGACTCCCCTTAACACACTCCATTACTTTTTTTCAAATTAATCAATCAACAAATATGCGAGGGTATGACTGCGATCTTTACATATACATAATGCTAAACAAATTTAAATATAATTAATCAAACTGAAATCCTGGCATACTTTAACTGCCCTCTGAGTCCATTACCTAATATGGTGTCTGGCTGTTAACTATTCCCTAATTAAATATGTAGGCAGTGGTTGAATTGAATTGTTACTCATTCTTTATTTTTTAACTTTTTAAACAAACTAAATAAAAGAAATAAAAGAATTTTATTCATTCAGTCAAGTTTTAAATGCCTTTGAAGTGGAAGACATTTGAAATTATATAGATAAATGAAGAAATTTGCCATCATAAATATAGTTTGACTCTTTAGTAACTTTTTAAATTTTGTTCAAGTAAAAGCAGGTGTTTAAAACCTAGTGAAAGGGTTTGTGTGATATTAGAAGGTAAAGTATTTGACATCTACACCTTGCATGATGGGTGTAGTTTATCATTCAGCCCATTCCCTAATAAAGATGAATTAAAACCCTTTGCAACGAAAAACAGTCAATAATGCCTCTAGACCAAACAAGAATTTACTTAATGCATTATTATGAACAGAAACCCCATTTCAATCATATTTCTTTTAATGTAACTTGCTAATCATGTAATTTTCATATTTTATTTTTGTAATCTTAATACATAGGGTCTGCAAAGATTTGTCTAAAATTTCGAAATCAAAAATTAGTTACGGCAAGCTCATAAGAAAAAGAAAAGTAACTGATCATTACCAAAATCAAATCATTGACCATCAATTCTCATCTGCCGCATTATTTCCAAAGGTCTTCTGCTTATATGTGTCAAAGACACACATTGCTATATTAATATCTTTTAACCCCATGAAAAGGTAAAACCAGACTTAAAAGAAAGCGTTTTTCAAAACCGCAACATTAATAACACTCACTTCATTCAAGCACTCTAAATATTTTGCATAGCAAATTACTGAAGTGTTTCCTGTGATTAGAGAATGTATCATTGTGCATTATTCTAACAGTTTACATATTCATTGGTTAAATCTTAGAATGCTGGGTAATTTTCTAAAAAACAGCTTCTTGTGCTGTCTGCTTTCCAGAAACCTTAAATATCTCCTCAATTTCGTTAAGGAAAGAAACTCAGAGTAGCAAACAGGTTACATCACAGGTCAGCCGCCAATTTACTTGGTTCATTGATTCCAAATTTTGTTGAGGTTATATGAACTGTTGAATTTAACTGTTGACATTCATCCTTAAACCCTGACAGTAACTTCTTTGCCATTACAGACTCTTATCCTATTAAGGGCTTGGGACAATGTCATTGAGTAAAACTTTCATGTAAGTGAAACAACCGCCCTATTGATTAATAAACGAAAAAAGTTAGGTGATATGACCAAGGTTTTTTCAACATATCAAACATCAATTCAAACAGCTTAACAAGTTTTAAACCCTTTATTCTTTTAATAAGAATTATTTAAATCATCAATGTCTCAAACTAACTTACTTATAATGAGTTATATATGTGAACACTGACAACGTATGATAACATTGTGACAAAGGAATAACAGGTAATACCTTTTACAGACATCACCTCCTCTTTCACTATACCATCAACGAATAAGACTTTACAACCTAAACCTGTCCCCTCATGTTTAAAGTCACCTGCAGCACACAATGTAACCCTTAAAGTGCTGGAACTGACTTCATGCTATGCAAACAGGTTAGATCCAGGCCAGCCGTCTAATAAATTGGCAGCTGGCCTTTGATCTAACCTGTTTGCTACTCTGAGTATTTTTCCTCGACAAAATTAAACAGATGTTTGATGTTTTGGAAAGCAGACAACCCAAAAATTTATTTTTAGAAAATTCCCAGTATTCTAAGGGTTAAAAATCAGTTGTGACAAAACAAGTATGTGTAATTGCTTTTAATTGCAAGCAGATTCTTTTGTCAAAAAAATGTACACCCTTATTCATATTCAAAATCTTATGATTCATATAACATCATTGTACTGATGGTTCCAAATAGAACCCTCATAACTCTATGGGGAAATGGGTAAACCTTTCCTATATGAATGTCGTCTGCTGCAGATAGACAGATAGACAGCCATTATTACGTTATTTACCTCTGCAGAAGTAAGTCCAATTTGTTTCCATAGGAGACAATAGCATCCTGAGCATCTTTATGTTTCAAGGTATCGCTCGACTTATTTCCAATCTTGAGGATGATGTCCCCTTGCATAAGTCCACATTTGTCCGCCAAGCTTTTGGGTGTGACCTGCAAAAATAAAACTCATTGTTTTAAATTATATCTATGGCTTATCTTCTAATGGCCTTTACAAAATATTCTTTTTAGTTTTCATTTTGGTGTACAATGAAGTATTTCAGCAATTTTACAGTTCATGACGACAGTTCCTGCATCAAAACCATTACATTCTAGACTGGGATTCCCTTACATTACATTACATAGACTGGAAACTTGATTTCCAGTTGTTGCCAGGGTACATGTATAAAATCTGAGTACCATGGAGGGGAGCCATCACTTTCTAAGGGTTTTGGACATGACATGGCAAGACCAAACAGACTTTTCAAATTTGTCTCAGTATTTTATACGATCCTGCATCAAAGCAAGTCAACATGAGTTTTATGGCATGAAGATTATATTTCACAATATGGCATCCATGTTTCACATATAATTGTGAGTGTGTAATAAAATAGTATCAGTTACCAACAAAATCAAATTCTAACAGGTGCACATATTTTCTAATGTCAAACCTTTCCATTATATGAAAGAAAGACTCTTGTAATACCTTATAGCGCTGGAAACAACTTCGTGCTTATGCAAACAGGTTAGACCAGGCCAGCCGCCAAGTAAAGTGGCGGCTAGCCTGTGATCTAAGCTCTTTGCTACTCTGGGTATCTTTCCATAACAAAATTAAGCAGATATTTAAGGTTTTGGAAAGCAGACAACACAAAAAACTATTTTTAGAAAATTACCCAGCATTTTAAGGGTTGATTACATATACTGATACCAGCCACCAATCTCTTTAATTTGATTTCTCTTTTTTTATTTCTTTTCATTATCTGTCCAAGAGGATTCCTAAATACGTATTGTACAACAGTATATTCTAAGTTAATTCAAATTCCTTCATACTAATCTCAACACATTTTTTTGCCAATAAAATAAACATCAAGTCAGTGTAACCAGGGATCAGAAAAATGCCGGTTTTGGACCGATTTTGGTTGTACTGGACCGAGTGCAAGTTGAGATATGATGTACACTGTATACCAGAACTGAGTAGCAGTGTTAAGATTTGAGGTCTTTAATTGAAGGATAATTATCCCTGAACAAGATTTTATAATAGAATGTCTGCTTTAAACAATGTGCTCTGTGCTAATATCTTTGTTGTTTACAAGAATGCCATTACTTGGAGAAATAGTGATAGTTTGAAGATTTGGTGTCTTTCAATGAATTTGGAGCATTATCTTAAATATAATGTTACATCTGCTTTAAGTAAGGTTGACTGTGCACATATCTTTGATTATAACCAGCACTGGATCAGCACTGGGGATAGTTAAAGATTTGAGGAAATTGTCTCAAAAAAAAATCTGTAACAGAATGTTTGCTTTAAGTAAGGTGGTTTTCACATATCTTTGTTTTTTAACAGAAAATTATCTCAAAATAAAATTATAACATGACTGTTTAATTTTAGAAAGGTGATGTGTGCAACTCTGCATTCAGTTTAAAAAAAATCTGCTTTTTGGGGTAATATAAACCTGACAGCATAAACTGATAAACCTGGCTGTGTACCCAACACCGTTGGAGAATTGTGATTCATCATTGGTTCTGAATCAGCAGAAATAGACTTGACCTCTAAACATTGATCCAGGACAAAACTAAGTGTTAAAGGTACCCCATAATGTGACATAGAATGTACTGACGTCATTCCCTCAGAATCCACTGAAACAAACCTAGGAAGGGTAGACTTACCAACAGAGCTAATAACATGTCTATGGAAAACACATAGCTACACACATACCTATACACTACAGGTATACCCTACACATATAAATAAGAGGAATGTATATTTCACAGCAAGGTGACTGGGCACAGCATATGTTTCCCAGGTGATCCTGGCTTTTATCATTTTTAGCAGGGATCCAGATACTGCCAGCAGTTTCCATTCCCCTTCTCACTCCCCCACACATACACACTGCCCCGGCTAACTTCGTTATTCCTAATCAAAAACCTATGTTGTGGGTACTCATTAGTCTCGTCTTGATGAGACGATTCTAATGAGCAGACAAAACATAGATTCTGAGAGGAAAAAACATACAATACAGCATAACATTTCAAGATGTGTGAAAGATGATCTGTAGTTTTCTTATTATCTGCCATATAGTAGACTTGTTATCTCACCCCATCAATCAACAATGTAGCCCCACTCACCCACTTGTTTACACCATGTAGGTTTACTTTATGTATGCAGGGTCTTCCCCAGGATTTTTTTCAGGCGCTGGGGAGGATGGGGGAGGGTCAAGGGAGGGGGTCATCCCCCTCCCTTTTCGATTTTTTTTATATATGTGTACCAAAATGGTGAGTTTAAAGGTATGTTGTGAAAATAAAAGACAAAAGAAAGTGTCCCATAATATATTTAAATCAACACATTTGCTAGACAAAAAAAATGAGTGATAGTCTACAAAATTAAATTTTCGAAACTCCATATACAGTACTTCAATGTGCATTTCTATTTTGAATACTCTACTTCTCATTGGTTTTGCTTTGAACCATTCATCCTGAGCTTTTTTAAATTGGAAACTCTGTAAGTCTAGAGGACATGCATGCTGAATCCCTTTAACAGTCTGAAACGAAAATGTGAACCTCTATTATTATTATCTTTCAGACACATCTTGAATCAGAAGTATATAGAAGTGTTGAGCAACATCCCATTTAAACAAAATATGTCCAATTGGTGTCACAGCCTCCCCCTCACATTTAATAGATTTATTCAAGGACATGTATCCATCTGGTCAATATGGAGTACCAATGTGATTCTCATAGCAAAGAGCGTATGGGCTCTCGAGAACCATTGTCCCCATTCAGCATAGATCTTTGTTGACATATAAATTAAATCACAAACATGATTTATTATTTATCGTATTCTTCATGTCAGAGTACTGTGAAGGTTGCAAGAAGACAACATCAAAATGAATAGTGTTTTCATAGGTGCAAAGCAAAACAAAATTATGAAAAACTAGATCAATCATAGAAGCATCAAACTATTTTACAAAATTAAGAATGTTTCCATGACAAGCTAGATGTTTTCCTTCGTTAAAGTTTATAACAAACTTTTTTTCTGACATCCTGTGTTACTTCATGTCAGTTGTTAATTCTAAAGAACCATAACACCATACTACATGTATATTATTTAAGTATTGAGTATTGCAGCCAGTTTTTATCCTTTATCGAATATTATCTGATGGCTTGCAAGTGAAAATTCTCCATCAGTACTATTATTACAGCCTTACTTAAACAGAAATGTTCTTTTTAAACAACTCACACAAATCCATAAGTGGCATGCAACTAATGGTTTGAGTGAGTTTTCTTCATCAACCAGTGAAGATTCCTGAAGGCAGCCATACGGCTTGGAGGATCAAGCTTATTTGAACTTTGATACAGGATTCCTATGTCTGGAGGCTGGTCAAAGTCTTTTTGCTTCTTTGTGCTTGCGTCTTTTCATGTCAGGTAACATAGTCATGACTAGCCAAATACATAGCAATCTGCATGTCTACCGAAATGCCTTTTACAATGGGGCATCACTAGGAATTTGTTAAATTATTTCTCACTAGTCTATTCATTAAAAAAAGACAAGTTCATAGATAATCATGGTGTCACAAATTATTATTTTGTATGCAACATTTGACTCTCTGTCAACAGTATTTTATGTATTGTATACGGGTTTCCTGGGATTCACAGTACGAGACTAGGGCTCTGTCATGTCTTGTCTGAAGGATCAAACCAAATTTCCAAGTTACAATTCCTTCACCTTAACCACTTGGAGGTTTGTTCATTGTTTAACAAAGTGAACATGATTATAGCTGCAGTGTCAATACCTGTAGACATTTTTGCATACAAGAGGCACTTAACACATAGTCCTCATATTATAAAATTGTTCGTAAGAAATTCCAGAAATGAGGAGCTTGCTCAGGTTCACTTGGTGTATTTGTCACATTGAGCTCAACAAGTATTTTGACGTTTGAAAAATTACGTTATGCCTGAGCCCACTAGATGATCATTTCATCTCAGCAGCTTATGTATACAGATACTACAAAACCGGTTTTAAACATATTTATAGTGAAACTAAGTTGCCGAGGAACTGAATTTTATAACTTAACCGGTCAAAATAATTCGATGTGAAGAAAGATCGGCGATGTGGAGATGAATGTCTGAATCAGGTGTTTTCACATAAAACTCCCGTCTATAGTATCATAGAAAGTGACAGAAGCCATGTCAATTAAGTAAAGTCTATTTCTCACTCCAAGTGCGATCTTTTAACACCCATCATAGATCTTTCCTTTTAGGACAAAGCACGTGCCATAACGCCAATACACACGCTCATGTCTGTACCTATGACGACGTCGCATAAACCGAGTGTGTAAACGCCTATCGACTTTTTTATCAGCTGTTAGTTACTACTTTATAGACTGGCGGTTTATCTAGAATATACTGCCATTGACGTTGACTCCATTTGGGGTTAATTTAAAGCGCTGCGGACACATTTAAAGCGCCGCGGGAGTCAGCTAAGGCGCCGCGGGAGTGCTTATTTTGAAAGTCAAGCGCAGCGGAGCCGCGGCGCTTTACGGGGCTGGGGAAGACCCTGGTATGTATGTATGTAAGAGATTTTCCAGATCATTGCAGTGAAGTAATTGTTACTTCACTGAACCCTTTTCTCAATATATTTACTAACAAGGGCCAATACCTATCTAATTAATAATATTGAAGATGAAAACTTGACAAAAGGGAATATTGATCATGACACTTATCAATTCTTTGTAATCAATTTTCTGTTAAAGTTCATTCAAGAAAAATCCACTGCAAATCTTATCTTCCATGAAGGGGTCAAAATTAGATAATAACAGTTACTGTGGCATATGTTTTTTTGTTGTTTTTTTCCCCAAACTATATTTTGTCACTGTGTATCATGATCATTCTAATAACACCAATCTCAAGGTTACCCACAATGTATATAAAGTTTCCTCAGAAAATTTTGAAATACCAGATGCCAAAGAAATTGATATGCTCATTTATCTTGATGCCCTGTATATGAGAACAAATGAATCAGGAATTAAAAGTTTCTAACATTAAAAGTATGAGCATATTTCTAGTAAAAGCCAAACAGTGGGAAGGCAAGTAGCGGGAAGCTAAGAGATGTTCTTTGGCAAAAAGAACAGATTGATCCATTGGAACAATGGCTTCTAATCAACTAAATAGTGAGGATCCAGTGTTAGACTTGAGAAAGTCCTTAAACATTTGTAAAGGATTATGTATAGTCTTGAAGTGCCCCCTCAAATGATGAGGGAATTTTCTAAGAATAGATTGTTACATGTCTGCTTTCCAAAACCTTAAATACCTGCTAAATTTTGATGAGGAAAGATTCTCAGAGTAGCAAACAGGATAGATCACAGGCCAGCCGCCAATTTACTTGGCGGCTGACCTGTGATCTAACCTGCTTGTATAAGCATGAACTCTGTTCCAGCACTAAAAGGATCGAATATGGGTTTTCTTCATCAAGCCATATATACAGTCATAGAACATAATTTGATATTTGACAAAAGAATACTTATTAAAACATCCCTAATGACATGAAACTGTTCATTATTGCATACTTATCTATGGTTCAATGCCAGACTAAAACAAAGCAAGTCATTCAGTCCTTCACCTTTATGAAGGAGTTTCTATAGTCTTGCAATGAGCCATAGATATATGTTTCCAGATGCTACAGAAAGAGAAAAATTGATTGCAGCAGACTAAGATTAACTAACCTTCTGTTATAATGATTTCCATGGATACTAATTTCTTATCACCTAGATAATCGGTTTAACAAGAGTGTGTGATGTCTATTAATTACTCAAACCTAGGGGATAAAATTGTTAGGTACAACAACGAAGATAAGAAGATGGCTTTTTTTCCATTAATACCTTTGAATGTAGGATGGGTTTTCAAATGTCAAGATAAGTAAGTATGTACTATGATGTATCTATTGATAGTATTTATTGTACAGTTCTAGAAATCCATATGAAGGGTCGAATGCAAAACTATAGCAAGTGCTTCACAAACATGTAGCACTTAATAGAGTTTCTCAATCACAGAAAACTCGGTTCCCTGGTCTGGACCTCACTGGTTATGCAAGACAGCATACAGACTGTGCATTTAGGATAATTATGATTATGATATTGTGTAAGATACTCTGGTGTGTTTACCTGTGGAGACTGAATCAATAACACATGTGAGTAAATCAGTCCAAGATTGGTCTTCCTTCATTAATGAAGAGGCTTTTAAAGTTAGTGCAGGTTTGGGGGGAAAATCACTGAAACTACCCAATGGATAAACCATTTGTTTGTTTGATGGTGTTTAATGCCATGTCAACTAATTTTCAATTATGTAACAGCATTCCTGGATAAACCAGTACATAAAAAGGGCTTTGAAATGACTTGCCAAAGGTCACTCCCATATAACCAAAGGTGACAGTGGGGCTAGAACCCGGGACCCCAAAGTTCTAAGTTTGCCACCTTAACCACTGGGCTATACAGGACCCCGAATGTATAAACAAACCAAGAGACTAGTGCTCACTGATAATTTGGATTTTTGAGAAACTGTATGACTTAAAGAACTCCTTTGGGAAGATACCTTTTAAAGGCCCTGTTTTATGACATGAAAATTAAACAATGCAGGGGTCTATTATACTGAAAAAGCTTCATGTCTGTACCAGGTCAATAACTTTTAGAATAGCATATCCATGGCTCATTAGAATTTGACATATCAAAGGTTAGGGCTTAAACTTGAAGGAGAGGGGAAGGGATGCATATCAAGAGGAAAACTTTCTAATGGCACAATGTTTTCCAAGCCAGAGAAGATCAACAAATGGTGGAGTACTGTGCAGCTTTCTATGTATTCTAAACAAGATTGGCCATGCATCAATTAAAAGGAAAATCTCACAGATTGGAATTTTAACTCCAAATCTGAATGTGTTAATCAAATTTGAATTAACGAGAAGAACAATGAGTCACACATGTTCATATAAATTAAGGAAGAATTTAAATTGTTGAAAAATGACAGCAGAGCTTAAAACTGAACCACTCCCTTCAACCAAAAATATCGCATTTATGAGAAAACTGCTCGTAAAACTTTACATCTTGAATATGTAAATATACTGCACAATCTACAAAATTCACTTTCACATCATTTTCAAAGGCAATTGTGGGATGATTACAAAAAGGTCAAACAGTGATAATGTCACATTTTAATGGGAGAATCAACTTAATGCTTGTCTGTATGATAAGAAAATCTTTCAAAACTCAAGGAAAATTGGGTTTTAAATGAATAGCACCTTAACTTACCAGTATTATATAATATACTTTGACCAAAATGAGCAATTTTTCAGTTTGTCACATTTCTTTTTGAAGTTATACAAAGAGGGTAAAAGGGGAGGGGTGAGATTTGAATCTCTTTTTATAACTTGACTACAACCTAAAGTATATTTACACTAATATCTCAGTATCTGTATGAAAGTGATCAATTAAAAGTCTGTGCCTTGAGGTATGTTTAAATTACGCAGGCTGGTAGGGATTGAAGCAAATGATACTGGCTTCACAGGTGAGTAATTTAACCTGACAATTAAATGAGGTTAGGGGAGCCAGTTCTTTAGCCATTCAGACTCACCTTCCTGTCAAAGTAACCAGTTGACAATAGAAAGCAACAAAGTGGAATTAACACTTTACCAAATGCCAATTGTGAGGAAAGGAGAAATTGCTAGTGAAGAGCAATTTCTCATTTTCAGACAATGTTTTCCATACTTGTCTGCAACAAACTGGTCAAATGTCGTTATTGTTTGGTAATGGGTTAAAGCAATAGTCTTATGATCAATAATTATATGTTAACACCAATTTTCGTAACAGCTACTGGTCACCCAAATTGGATGCTACATTAGTTGATCTTTTGATAGGGGTCCAGGTAAATATGTGTCTTAGAGGCTCTTACATGTACATTAGTTCAATAATCATAGAAGAAAAACCTGATTTTAATGGTGCTCATTTAAATCGTGTTTTCAAGGTGATTCTCAGGAGTACCCACAATAAAGGAAAATAAAGGAATGTGTAGTTTTAAACCTCCTCTTATCTAGATCCCTGACTTAACCCACTTCCAAACAATAATGGCATTTAACCACTTTGTTGCAGACGGCTCTGGAAAACATTTTGGGAAAAGGAGAAGGTGCTCTTAACAAGCCTTTTTTCCTTCTACAACAATGTTTTCTGCCCTATTAGAAGATTATTTTTCATTCATCACATTTTGAAATGTCTTCAGCAAACTTTCTAAATTTGGGACAGTAAAAAATTTGGCATTTGGTAAAGGGTTAAGCTGCAATCAAATGTCTGAAAACTTTTGACAAATGGTAAGAGTAAGATCGAAAATAATTGTTATAAGAAGAACAATTATTGTGGCTTAAGTAATTGGGTTGGAATGCCATAAGGTTTTTTTCTAATTCCTTCAAATTATCTCTTCCATGTCTAACCCAGGATTGCCTACTAATGCCTTCAATATGGATCCATCTCTAAATTCAAACTGTACCACAACCTATACATCTAAACAGAACATGATAAATCTTTGGCAAACCTTCAAAACTATTCAAGGAATCTTCCAGCAGTTTCAGAGCAAGCGACAGATAAGTTGTCAGTACTTGAGATGAGTCAAAAATACTGCTTTACAAGGCTGAAACAGGCTTCATCTAAAATGTTGACAGGGTTTGGGAAAATAAACAAGCCAGTCTCTCTCTTCTGATTTTACCCAATCTCCCATTTGGATAATGTGATTGGACCAAATTCAAAGAAACTGCAGACAGCAACAAGAAATATTTAAAAAAAACATTAGGTCAATATTTTGTAACAAAATATCATAAGGGCGCTCATTAGGAACATTATATCCTTTTGTCAAAGTGGTTATTCAAATCTTCCGCAGCATAGAGAGGTATGGAAGAGTAAGGCTCCAATGAGGAATAGATATGCATTTACCGCATAACTCTTTCCATTGTAGGACCAACTTTGTCAACTCATTAGTAGCAAATAATACTTGAAAATATTGTGACTAAAGTAGAATCTGCTTATCATCACCAAGTTACCTTATTGTCTAATGTTTTCCATGTATATGAGCAAAATATTAAGTTTATCATGAATTTAATTGAAGCTAGTTTTAAAGTTGACTGCTGTGAATTAACTGAGACTGGGATATGTAAAGGGTTAAAATCTCAGATCCTCGCCTTGGAGCATAGAACACGATCATCGCAAGAGTATTCACACTGATAGTGACAGTGTGTTAATATATTAACGGATTTTACTAGAAAATCAGTAGCCGGTAAGTAAGCATGAACATTACTCATTTCACAACTGAAACTCTGATATAATCGAATAAACAGAAACTTCACCTACCCTAGCAATTGTAAGAGGACTGCTAAAATCTTTTCCGCCTTGCATACGAAATCCCCATGGTGTTGTCGGTTCTTGCCTTTCTAACTTCGCTTCAAGCGTTAGAAGCGACATTTTGAATTTATCGTGTAAATTCCTGAATTACTAACTCCACCCACACCTTCGTGTTTACCTCCCCGTCTATTTCCTGATTTCTCAACTGTCAGATTTTTGCACACGAACCGAAAGTACTCCATCGGCTCGCTTCTATAGAATTCGCTACTGGACATATTCGCACAACTTCTGTTCGTTCCAAAACATGAAGGATTCCAAATGGCTGATAGAATTTGAGTCTTGTATTTTTTTCATAAATATTTCTCTTATATTTTGTTATCGACTTCAAGTGTATTTGACATGTTGTCACCGGAATGAAAGAATTATTATGAAAATAAAAGACAAAAACATTTTCCTGTTGCTTCTACACAATCAATACTGTGCATAGGCGTAGGAGCAGGGGGGCCAGGGGGGCCCGGCCCCCTCAATATCCAGACTGGGGGGGGGGGGGCAGAGTATGCTTTGGCCCCCCCAATATTCACAATGGTAAATGAAGATATTTGAAAAGAAAAATGAAAGAAACGAAATTTAACTACAGAATAAAAATAAATATGTTTTTTTTGTGCTTTATCTAATACCAATTCGCCTTTTGTAACGAACAATAACCAAAATCTTTTTGACGTCATCATCGCAAATGGCAATCTGAACACATCGGGTTAGCTAAAGGTTAAACAATAATTTTAGTGATTTCACAGTTGAATCCGTGGCTGTGACAGCCTAGTAGCTCCTACTTTTTGTTTAGATCAATACATTTGATTTCCGCGTGAGATCGAGACCTGGCATAGCCTTTTTTTTATTTTTATTTTTAATTAAAGATACACATTTTCATACGCTTTCTTTTAATTCTTAAAATGTTATTGAATTTGTAAATGCATGAATAGTCATGAAAAAATTTAGGAACATATATTCTTAGACCGGTCCTCATCTGAAGTTGCCCCCATGTTGAAAACGCTCCTACGCCTATGCTGTGATAAAGAACGTATAAATCATGCCTATAGCTAAGTGCCCTTACTGAAACAAATGTCGAAAATAATATTCGTCAAGTTAAAGCTTAAACTTGGAACCTCTTCATTGAAAGTTGAACCAATCGTCGACCTAGTTATTGACCTTTGGGTTGTAAGAAAAGGGAATGTGGGGGCATTGGGCCTCTCCCAGAACCGATGGTCCTGGTTTCTCTCGTTAGCGGAGAAGTGAAAATGCCAGGAACCACACATCTGCGCGAGTAATGATTTTCTTATCCATGAAACAGTCATCGATGGTGAATTAACTTAGTATCAAGCTTGAAGCTTCCGTCACAATCAATGTAAAATAAATAAGTTTATAATTAAAAAAAGGGGGAATTTAACACATCCGGAATTATAGTAATGGTTTCCATCTCCTGTAAAATTGGATGTCAACGTCTGATCAATACAGAACTAGTCAGCTTGATGAGTAAATATACATGAGCAGAAGTTGGCTGTGCTCATCTATTCTACGTATGTGATTGTGCAAGTAAGAGACTTGTGTTTATTGCACCGGCTCTCAAGTTCCTAAAACAATTCATGCCATTGTTTACGCACATTTATACACTTTGGAACAACTTCACTTGGAGTCTATGAAGATCTTTGAATTGTATGTTAGACAGTTGGTGGTCAACAAGTTATCGTTTTACAGATAGTTGTGTTAAGAATGACTTTGGTTGAACGCTTGTTTTAACCCTTATAGTGCTGGAACCGACTTCATGCCTATGCAAACAGGTTAAATTCAGGCCAGTCGTCAAGTGAATTGGCAGCTGGCCTTTGATTAAACATGTTTGATACTCTAGGTATATTTCCTCATTAAAATTAAGCAGATATTTAAGGTTTTGAAAAGCAGACGAAACAAAAATCCTTTTATTTTTTTTTTTAGAAAATTGTCCAACATTCTAAGGGTTGAAATAGTATCACCTATATCACGCTCATCACTTCAGCTATCCATACAAATTCAGTGCACCAAACACGCGATCCCATAATGTATTGTTGATCAACCCGGTCAGGCGGTCAACACTTTCCAATATGATTATACTTTATTTGTGGTGAGGGACGAATTAATGTTTAGATGTCAGAGGGAAATATTGAACGAGTAGGTTTATAACTCATTCTCCTTTGCAGTGATCTCCCTTTTCATTCCTACGCGGAGTTTGTGTAGAACTATGTTTTGAAGAGCTGTTCGTTCGGTAATCACGAAAAAAAAGATAAGATTCCTGTGCACATTGATATTCTAGATGTTTTGTACGACATAAGCACATCACAACTAACTAGTCACGTTAGTGGTAGAGCGTTGGCCTCTTGTACCACGGATCCCGGGTTCGAATCCCCGTAAGGCAAGGTGAAAATTACCGGGACTAACCCACAAATCGGCGCGAGTAGGCTACTAGTGTAGTATCCAGGAAGCAGTCATCGAGAGTGAATTTTATAATCTTCATTCAAGCTTCTGTCACAATCGATGTAAAATAAATAAGTTTAAACTTAAACTAATGTAAAACATGAAAAGGATAGTTTTTTTCATAACTTTGCTGGTCCGAGTAACTTTACAGTAGACACATTTAAAATCGTTTGTCAAAGCATCTGAAGATATTCCTGGAAAAAAAAGCATTTTATTCAGAAATATTGAATTCTCAATGACAAACTTTGTCAGAGAGCAACTTAATACTATCTATAAACCAAGAGTTTAAATGAACCCACTTAGAGCTCTAATGCATGTTTGTCGTCTAACATTTATTCAGTCAAATTACAGGTTTTAAGCATCTTTAACCCTTTCCCAAACACTGGAAAACATTGTTGGAAAAGGAGAAATTGCTCATAACGAGCAATTTCTCCTTTTCCCACAATGGTTTTTACCCCATCAGAGGATTATTTTCAGATTTCATCAAATTTTGAAATGTCGTCTGCAAATTCTTTCAACTTGGGACAGTCGAAAATTTGGTGTTTGGTAAAGGGTTAAAAGGTAGATATTGCAAATGGCCAGTATTTAATGGCGAGATCTGTTCAATCATATTTTTAACATTTGTTACTCACACAACACATTATGTGATATAATCCCTTTAACAGGGAAGACAAAGACAACAATCGACTTTGTACAGGAAACTAGTCATATTGTAAGCTACTACGGAGATATTCGGTATGAATATGCACAAATTGTTGCAGACCACATTGGAAAACATTGTGGGAAAAGGAGAAATTGCTCTTAACGAGCAATTTCTCCTTTTACCACAATGTTTTCTGCCCTATCATAGGATTATTTTGGCATTTTCTCAAATTTTGAAATGTCGTCTACAACTTTTTCAATTTGGGACAGTCGAAAATTTGGTAAAGGGTTAAATGTGGGTCCATATAATAAGCCTATAACAACATTAAATAATTCTTGCGATTTTTTTCTTATAAGTCAAGTACGAAACAACAAATACTTTAAATTGTCACCTGGCTTTTGACTGTTACCCGGCAGCATAAAGGTTTTCAATGTCGTTACTTCATCCGACTGGGCACCATTCTCGCTTCACATGAGCATATTGACGATACATTATCATGCTCGTGCTTTCATTTACCGCCAATTATTACTCAGTGAGACGTTTTGTAAGGTGACACAGATATCAAACAAAGCAATAAACACTAAACAACACTAAAACAGCAACTTTTGTAAAAAGACCAATGCAGTCAACTCTGATTGGCAGAATTTGGATGTGATGTACATGCGCATTTATAAAACGTGTGCATAGGTTAACAGAGCTATCTTATGATACATGTGTTTTAGACTGGTAATGAAATCATGTGGACACAATGCCCGTTACGGAGAAAATTTCTTTACGTCAGATTGTTCATAATTTTCTTCGTTTCTCAGTTCCCAAATTAAATAACACAGCTTAATCAAAATCGATGTATAATTTCACTGCTGTTCTCTTAGCCATATGTGTTCATCTATAATAGCTTAAAAAAGAAAGGAAAATTAAGTTGCTTTAATAATTTTTCGACTTTCAATCAGCTTTTTACCAGCGTTTGTTTCGTTGTTAAAATGCTATCTCTTGCTCCAAATTCATTCTTTGTTGAGAAAGTATTGGGTATTGGTTCCGAAAGACGTCTTTAGAAGCGTTAACATGACGGTTTGTAACTGTGAAAGGATAAAAACAATTCTCCTCTTTTTGAATGTTATATTCCAACATCATTATGTCATTTTTTCTATTTGCGATGTTGATGTCTAGTTGGAAGGAACTGCATCACTAAGAAACATTGTAAACAATACGATTGATCGCCCGAGAGTCGTTTCTCGTTGAATGAAAGACCATGTCGTTTAATATCAGTTTTCTAAAACATATGACATTGTTTCACTGGTAAGATTCGGAAGTATGAATTGGCGAACTTATAGACTATTGTCATTTTCATCTTGAAATATAAATTTAGACGATCTACATAACGAAATGAGAAATTGATTTTGTATACAATTGAGTCATCCTGCTGTCTACGAAAGTTGCCTAAAAGGAATTAGTATATCTCGTCTCATGATCTAGAAATATATCAGAACAAAGGCCATCATGAAGCATACAGCGCCGGGCTTCATTTCGTTTGAAGAGCTCCTTTTGATCGCGGATGTTGTTGTGGGACCCCCTGTTGTTATTGGTCCTGCTGTTGTAGGTGCTGCTGTTGTTGGTGCTGCTGTTGCTGGTTCTGTTGTTGCTTGTGCTGCTGTTGTTGCTGGTGCTGCTGTTGATGGTGGTGGTGAAGAAGACGAGGAAGTTGGGGATTGTGAAGTCCCTTCACAATCTGTTCGTTCCACTGGAATAAGATATCGTCATTGTTAAAGAAAAGCTCTTAACCGTCATATTCAAATCAACAAAGCACGATATGATATAAATGTTGATTTGAATATGGTCTCTACATAATGTAGGGTCCTGCTTGGATCAATGGTTAAGGTGGTGGACTCAAAACACAGGGGTCCCCGGTTCTAGCCCCACGACACCTCTGGCCTTTCGCAAGTCACTTCAGAGCCATAGCCTAGTACTGGTGGATCCAGAAGAACTGTAAAACAGACAATCTGAACACATCGGGTTTATCAAATGAAAACACCTCTGAAATAATAGGGATGACGCCATATTGGTTCCCAGCGGAATGAGGTCACTTCACTTTCGTGTTTAAAAATAGATCTTATATGTGAAATCGAAAAAGTCGTTAAATTTGATTGAGGAAACAACTTTACATGTCACAACAACAATTTCGCCAGTTGGTTTGAGTTACTGATAAAAATGATTAAAAAGGATGTCCAACACTTCCATACACATTGAATTACTCAACGTGCACGCTTAGAAAATGTGTTAATTGGCGGATGCCGATTTATCCGAAAAATTGTAACTCTACACTTATATCCGAGGTGTATTTCACAGCTCACGGAAATACCCGAGTAGTTCCGATTGTAAAACAAAGTCACAGGCTAAGGCCTTTATCCTCTACCAAACGGTACACGGTTAATAACAATGCTCATTACAATATATCACAAGAGAAAATTGATGCAAGCCTCAAAGTCGCCTGCAAAAAAATTGATTTGTCTTCCTAAACAAAACATCCAACATAACATTAAAAGAATAGAATAGAAATTTATTTATAATACGTGCAAACATATCTCGTCATTCAAACTTATTAGAAAGAGCCTGTTTCTCGGCAAATGAAAACAATTGCCGAGGGAATAGCTGTCACAAAGTTTAAACATAGTTTTGTGGCTGCCTGTTTCACCAAAAGTAAAAGAAATTAATCTGAAACGACTCCTGATGAAAGACAATCAGATCTAGTCTAACATATGTTTGAGGTGCGTTAGACAGACGCTGCTTTTAAAGAGACTATTTCTAATAATCTTGTTTTCATGCTTTAATAAATTTCGTTCTTTTAATTGTTTTAAACCTTCTGAAACCAGAAACTTTTAAGACATTGTAACAAACAAAGATATATATGACTTTTGATACTTATCTTTACCGTTTATCACTCTGACTTCTTCCAAATTTCACAATATTAATTTTGTGCAGGTGTATTCAATTTGGAGAATTATCTTATTCCAATAGGATCAAATGGGTTAAGAAATATGCAACAGAAGAATTTAACCTGCAAACCCATATATAGAAATTGAGTATTTCTTAACTTTTATGAAAGTTGTCTTTAATTGTTTCAATTTTTGCCAACACAAAGTATGTATTGAAAACTGTTTGTTTAATGATATTGAATTTGGGAACCGATGTCAAACAAACACATGATAATACTCTATCAGCAAAAGCTAGAATCTATTAAGGAGGAAGAATAAAAAAATGTTCAATACAAACACTTTCTGTGTCTCATTTGTAATACATTGTAATTGTCGTCAGTTTAAGTTTACAAATTGGATTATAATCTCATATACAAAAAAGCCTACACAACGTAAATGGTCATGAAAACTGTACCAATGTTCCTTTTGTTTAAATGTCTACCAACAATGATTAAACAGATGAACATGAAACCTGTCATTTATATGACAGTTTGGGAAATCATTGTGATGGGAGAAGAAACTCCTTATAATGAAGCCAAAGACCTAATAAACTAGGTCTTTGATGAAGCACATTTCTCCCATTATTATTTACACATGATACCCTTTTTTCATAAAACAATCAATTTAATCATAACCTTAGATGTACCCTATGATAAGTTTTGTTTTTCAATATTGACATAGTACTAAGGAAAAGGTAAAAAATGTATGGCAAATTACTAAAAATAACTAATTAGATATGTCTTTTAACCCTTTCCCAATCGACAAATTTTCAACTGTCCCAAATTGAAAGAGTTTGCAGACGACATTTCAAAAAGTGATGAAATATACAAAATATTCTTCAGATAGAGCAGAAAACTTTACGGGAAATGGAGAAATTGGTCCCAGCGAGGAATTTCTCCTTTTCCCACAATATTTTCCAGAGTCGTCTGCAACAAAGTGGTTAAATGTCGTCATTGTTTGGTAATGGGTTAAGAATGTTATTTATATATATCAACATGGCATAATATGGGGGAAAAAGGCAATAATCTTTCATTCTAAAGAACGACGAAAATAAATACAGGCAACAATAATAAGATATGAAGACAATATTTCAATTGCATTTTTGGTTAGTTGAAACCATAGCAAAAGAAAAGCAATAAACAAATTGTCTCCTTATTACTTATAATTTTATTTCTTTGAGACAGCACTGATAACACACTACAACTTTTAAGTGAGTATTAGCACTAATCAATCTAAGCCTTTTAGAATGTGTCAAGTAAAGTGATGTGAACCAACTTCGTACAGAAGGACCCATTTGGCCTATGCCAAAACAAACTATTACATATAACAACTTTAAGAAAGAGCAGGACGTGGGACATTCTATGTTGACTTAGTTAGAACTACACAAAAACTACATTTTAACATTTTACAGATGTCTTACTACTGTCATTTTTTAAACACAGACTTCGCATCACATTTAGGCTTGTTGTTGTTACTATCGAGCTAAGTGACTTATACTTAAATGTACGGTACGAACGTAATATGGGACAAATGGAAAAAGATCGAAGTGTTTTTGGTTATTACCTTTTTATTTTTATCAATAAAACCTAAAAAGCATCTGTATTTATACTTTCTGATTTTGGACTGTTTCTTTACTTAAAGAAATTGAGTGATTTAAAGGAAATATTTACGATACTTCTGCCTCAAGGCTGAAAACCGCATTTTTATCGGCACTAAGACCGTAATAGCTACAGTTTTATTTTGTTATTTTCGTCGATCAAAATGGAATTTGTAGGCGCTGGACCTAAGACTTAATCACTGCATATATAACTTATCATTAAATCGTAGACAAGTATATACAATCAATGCTAAAGCGGTTAAAAATAAATGTTTAAGGGAACAAATTGAGAGGTCGGTATTTTAACAATACAAATGCGATTCGACAGTTAAGATTATACGGGCACCTGCAGACGTATTTCATTGGTCAAATTGATTGACTGTCATCTCGTTGATTATGTTATAAAATATAGGGTTTTGAAATATTTATCAGAGAGCCAGTCTAATGGACCTCGTCAGACGTCTTTACACATTGGACTGGCACTCGGTACCATCATTTTGATAAAGAAAACCGATTTTACGACTAACTAAAAGAGATACAGGCTGAAAAATGGACCTGTTATTGTTTGAATGGATCTTGTTTTAAACTATTTCTCCAAATTAAAACCTTTTAAGAACACAAAATCAAACAGAGAACATTTTTTCGAAACAATGAATAAAGGAGAAAGGGTCAACGACTAAAAAAAGAAAAGCCTTCGTTATAAATTATTTTCAAAATAATGGTAACAAAAATCAATATAGCATCCCTTTCCCCATATGCACTAACCAAAAGCTTCTACAAATATGATCGCCGCCTTTTGGCGGGCGATCAATGAACTACAATTATGAGCAGATAAACATACGATTTTACAATAGTAGTACATATACTGCAGAAGCAAGTCAAAATATATGTATTAGGGATGTCATTAAAGTTATTGGGGAATGCAGTTATAATCAAAATGATATTGCCCATGAACAAAATGTTATATCTTTATATCATATTAGATATTATATAGGACAGTTTTGCATTTTATATCCGAATAGATCCATGTTGGATTCGTCTCTCCTAGACGCTTCCAATGACGTGCCACAGTGCAATATTTTACTGTCATTTAAGATACTATCCATGTTAATTCATTTTATCTTACGCAAATATTTTCCGTAAGTCATTTGATAAAACATTACCCTGAGTCTTTCTCACAGATGTTCGTAACTTAACGTCTATGTTTACAAAGGTGTCTTAATCCTTCAACCTCAAAGTTAACTTTGTCTTTATCAATGAAAACAGAAATGCATCTTAAAGTATGATATGGGTTTCACAGGTAGAGCTATTGTCCAAATTAACGCTTGTCTATTCTGAGGTACTATTTTCCTCTTTGTAATTACGTTTGTGATGAAATCTATCGTACGAACGTTTGTAAATCGCCCGTACATATGCCCCCTATAGTGCGGACCAGGGTACCGTTTTACTTAAGAACATAAAGAAAATATATACGTAAGTCAAAACTGATCAACATGGATAGTATCCTCAATTAAAGATCCTGGACGTCATACACTAAATATATATAGGTAAAGAGTAGAATTCGCGTATGGTATTCAGCTATGCTTCTAACATATTTTATTAAAAAACAATTGCCGAAATCGCGGTATAAATGAAGATATTGACGGAAACCCCCATAGCGTTCGAACTGAAACAGAACAAAGGGAATACGAACGTTTTATATGATATTACTTTGTTTTGGGTTGTTTCATCTTGACAAATTGTTCTTTTTTAATTTATGTAAAATATCGTCATGAATTAAAAAGAACAAAATGTAAAACAACAAAAACCCCAAAACAAAGTAATATTATATAAAACGCTCGTATTCCCTTTGTTCAGTTTAAGTTTGAACGCGACGGTAAACTACTAATGGATATCCATCAAGAAAAACATATTTAACAAACATTTGTTTTATTATATCTGCTATGTCGATACAACCCCTATTTTGCAACAAAACAACCATAAAAGAAAGAGCCAACACTTTTGATAAACATGACAAACCGTTTCCCTATATCAACGCATTAATAATTTAATGTTTAAGATTTTGATTAAAATTTCACAATTATGCATTTTAGTTTTCTTTTGCAGTATATGTAAAAACAGTAAGTGTTGTCAATTGTACTATTAAATTTCAGTAATTGTGATGATAATAAAAATGATTATAAAAGTTGTGTCAAACATGGTTATAACTGGTGGTAAAGTTTTGATATTCACGTTTAAAAAGTTGTTTTTCCTTAGTAAAAGGTTGCCGCAAATTATACCAAAACTGTATTGAAAAGAAGTTTTCAAGATGTGACAAAGATAAAGAAGTATTTAAACACAATATAACACATACCTAGCACATAAAAAGTCAGCGCCAAACAAAAGAAGAACTTCAAATTCATCGCTGCTTCCTCAGTATTTACTAGGTTAACTTCTTTCTTTAAATTTTAAATGTGTCCTTTTGGCCTCACGCCTTCTCTAGATTGCTTGAGCAATATGTCTGTCATGAACAAGTACCAGACAGCTTATGAGGGGCTGCCACCGCTCATACTCAGACATGCGCAAAGCCCTCTATTTGTTTTTCGAATTTTTAATATTTTAGATGTTTTCTGTTCTTGCATTTCTTCTATCGAATTAACTGATTAGGTAAGTTAGCACGCAGTAAAATGCGAATTCTACGAAGTATGAACATTTTCATTTTTCTTGAGATGTGTGTAGAAACTATTTAAGCAAACAAAACAGATTAATTGCACATTATGGTGATTTTTCCTTTTGTTAAATGTGCTTGTAAACTCTCTGCTGCATGTATACGGGGAAACGCTCGATATGAAGTATAACGTTAATGCTTTGATGATACCATTGGTTCACAAACTCGGTTAATGTTTAATACGCACATATTAGAACGTGTTGTAGTACCTACCCTTTTGATTTAGCAAAACGCTTTAGTCAACCATAGCTTCAGACGCCATTCGAGAACATTATGACAAAGGGATAGTTTGATGCTTGCCGGGATTTGAACTTGACAGTCACGCTCGGTTACAAACACTTATAAGCGATTTAATTAAAAGCAAGGTGACCAAGGTGTATGTTCATGCTTCATAGAAGTACAATACATTGTTACTCAAATTACAGGATAACAACCTATTTATCCCTCGTCAGATCAGTTCTGGACTATGTTGCTTTAATTTGTGACCCAAACCTAAAATACGACAATTGTAGACTTGAATGAGCCCAGCAAAAGACTTCATAGAAGACGACTACAAAACAAGAACGGAATGATGTTTGTCGGATATGCTATCACGACAAGAACTCTTAATTTCTTTCTAATTTATACCATAAAATGAATTATAGCAATGTATATGTGTCCCGCCTTATGTTTGTCCATCGAAAGTGGTAGATAACTTCCAACGACAGAGCTGCAAATTGCGGCGAATACCCGACTCCCCGCTTTGCTGGGTACCATATCCTAATACTGGTCCCCCGCCAAACATATCTTGCTGGTGCTGGGTACCACCTCCTAATACTAGTCCCCGCCAAACATATCCTGCTGGTTCTGTGTACCACCTTTAAACACTGGTTCCCCACCAAACATATCCTGCTGGTGCTGGGTACTACCTCCAAATACTGGTCCCCGCCAAACATATCCTGCTGGTGCTGGGTACCACCTCTAAATACTGGTCCCCGCCAAACATACCCTGCTGATGCTGGGTACCATCTCTAAATACTGGTCCCCCACCAAACATACCCTGCTGGTGCTGTGTACCACCTCTAAATACTGGTCCTCGCCAAACATAATAGGCTTGCGCTGGGTACCACCTCCTAATACTGGACCTCGCCAAACATACCCTTCTGGTTCTTTGTACCACCTCCTAATACTGGTCCCCCACCAAACATACCCTGCAGGTGCTGGGTACCACCTCCAAATACTGGTCCCCCGCCAAACATATCCTGCTGGTGCTTGGTACCACCTCCTAATACTGGTCCCCCACCAAACATATCCAGCTGGTGCTGTGTACCACCTCTTAGTACTGGTCCCCCGCCAAACATATCCTGCTGGTGCTGTGTACCACCTCCTAATACTGGTCCCCCACTCAACATACCCTGCTGGTGGTGGGTACCACCTCCAAATACTGGTCGCCGCCACACGCCCCAGCAGGACAGTCTAGCAGCACAGTCGGGTTTTCAAATATTCTGCTAGCAGAACGCTCCAACAGTACAGTCTAGCAGAACAATCGGATTTTTTAATGTTCTGCTGGCGGAACACTCCAGCATGACAGTCTAGCAGGACAGTCGGATTTTCTTTAATGTTCTGCTAGCGGAACGGTCCAGCAGGACAGTCTAGCAAGACAATCGGGTTATGTGTATTTCCTGCTAGCAAAACGCTCTAGCAGGACAGTATAGCAGAACTGCTAGACTGTCCTGCTGAAGCGTTCCGCTAGTAGAACATATAAAAAACCCGATTGTTCTGCTAAACTGTATTGCTAGAGTGTTCCGCTAGTAAAACATTGAAAAAAGCCGCTCGTTCTGCTAGACTGTCCTGCTGGTGTGTTCCGCTTGCACAACATTAAAAAGTCCGACTGTTCTGGTAGACTGTCCTGCTCGAGCTTTCCGAAAGCAGAACATTAAAAAACTCGACTGTCCTGCTAGACTGTCCTGCTCGGCTGTCCCGCTACCAAAACATTAAAAAAAATCCGACTGTCCTGGCAGACTGTCCTGCTGGAGTGTTCTGCTAGCAGAACATTGAAAACCCCGACTGTTTTGCTAGACTGTCCTGCTGGAGTCTGCTGGAGTGTTCCGCTAGCAGAACACTAAAGAAACCGACTGTCCTGCCAGACTGTCCTGTTGGAGTGTTCCGCTAGCAGAACATTAAAAAAAATCTGACTGTTCTGCTAGACTGTCCTGCTGGAGTATTCCACTAGCAGAACATTAAAAAATCCGACTGTCCTGCTAAACTGTCCTGTGGAGTGTTCCGCTTGCAGAACAGACAATAATCCGACTGTCCTGCTAGACTGTCCTGCTGGACTGTTCCGCTAGCGGAACGTTAAAAAAATCCGACTGATTTATTTGACTGTCCTGCTGGAGCGTTCCGCTAGCAGAACATTGAAAAATCCGACTGGTCTGCAAGACTGTCCTGCTGGAGTGTTCCGATAGCAGCTGCTGGAGTGTTCCGCTAGCAGAACATTGAAAAATCTGACTGGTCTGCTAGACAGTCCTGCTGGTATGTTCCGCTCGCAGAACATTGAAAATCCGACTGTCCTGCTGGAGCGTTCCGCTTTTCCAGCAGAGCATTCAAATCCGTGTCTATCTTAATTATTCCGTGTCTATCTTAACTGTTCTGCTGAATGTCCTGCATTCTGCGCTCTGCCAACTTCAAAGACCCTTATATTTTAGTATTGATAGCCTGTAAACAGTGAATTGATATGAATTTCATTCCAAAACTTTGCAACTGTTTCGAGACTTACCACATTAGTCTGTGCATAGTTCGACAAATTGTCTGCATATATTCTTCTATTAATGACTGCTTTTATAATACATGATACAACAATACACATACTTTTTTGTTTTAATGGCATTTTTTTTAATATCTAAATTTTCTCATCTGTGAAAAAGCATCTTTTAAAGACCACGATACCTTCAATGTCTGCAATGAACAAGCTGTTATTCACGAAACGGGGCTTCGAAATAAGACACTGTTACACCGACCAGTTTGAACATTCATTCTTTGGGAAGACGTATTGAGACTGGATCCATCCACGAAGAAAGATTGTTGAGGCAAATACAACACAGGGTTCTGTCCCTTGTCTACGTTTACAAAATTGTCGAAACCCTTGACCATTAAAGGTAACTTTGTTTACATGTGAATAAAAATAGACATCCGTTTTTAAGTACGATAAAGATTGCACAGCTAGGACACATTTTCTGTTCACGTCTAATTAATGCTTTTATGAGATACGTTCTTCCTTACAATTTCTACGTTTTACGAGGAAATCTATCCTTTGAACCTTTGTGATACAGGCCCATGGGCTTCATATCTGCCCTTCGTGATTTAGTGCCTCTCTCGCTTATTATGCTACATAGGCCCTAAACCGTACAGATATAGCATATCCCATGTTGTTGTGAGCATTTACCATGGTTATGGTGAAATATTGATGAAAACTAGTCTGGAAAATAAGATTAAAAATTTAACTGAATGACGGTTGTCAACATCATCATTATAATTGCAGTGCCCGATATTCGATTTTACCTATGATCACAGAGAGTTCAAGTAGATAATATCAAATATTCTTTTGAAACTCGACATAAAAAGAGTAATTGGTAGCAGAAAGCTCTTTTGCCAAAGTTCTGGGTTCCAAACTCGGGATATTATATGCTCTTCGTAAATATAAAAATATATAATATACAATATAGTTTGGATTTACGTGATGCATGTCGTCCATGGCAACAGATGAATGGCATTCATAGAGTAAATACCGCACGTTCCAACATGAATACGACAAGAAACATCACCAACTCGCGATAAAACCATTGTAAACCACCCGGACTCAATACTTGTTGTCAAATCGTATCTTCTTTCATTAATAACTATGTTAAATGACCGCCTCACTCTCTACGGCATAGAGACAACCAATAAGGACAAGTGTAACATCTGTGGCACGGAGCCGACTCTTTAGCTCAGAGGTTACGGTCTTAAACTCTGGTCCAAGCGAACCGGTATCGAATCCTCACAAGGGACTATAAATCCAAAAATGTCTCGTCCGGGATTGGGCAGAAATGCCGAAAATAGGTTTATCTGTCATCATACATGATGACTCTCTAAAAGGGTGTGTCACATGACCGTCTCAATCTCTACAACATAGCGACAATCAATAAGGACAAGATCTAACATTTCCGTTATGGAGCCGACCCTTTAGCTCAGAGGTAAAGGTCTTCGACTCTTCTCCCGGCGGCTCGGTGTCGAATCCTCACAGGAGACCAAATATCAAAAAGTGCACTTGTCTAGCTATGCTTCGTTACGGACATTGTTCGTAAGAACTAACTTACATCGGAGTCGTCAGGTTCTAGCAGTCACACAATACTGTCGTTTGTCTTTTATAATAAACATTTGTCCATCAATGCGACCAGCATATCTAGTGAACCCTGGTCAAATAATTCTCCTCTTCTTGCTCCTCTCTATCTTTTCGAGGAATATAAAAAAAGAGATTTCCTAGATACAAGTGCATGTACTTTTAAACGTGTCAATTAATAACCGAATGATATGCATCATGTATCACTTTTATCACTCACAAACGTCTCCCATGGGTTAATCAGCAATTCAGCATGCTCGACTTGACGGTACGTTACTAAAGCCATATTTTTCCACGTTGACTTAACATATTTACGTAAATTGATTCGATCTACTACTTGACAACCATGTTTGCTTTGCATTTGAAGTCGTAACCTACGAGAACCCTTTTAGGTGACACGTTTTTGTACTTTAGTTTTGTTATTATCTTTCGTTATATCGCTACGTCAGATACCCATGTCTCTGGACTGTTGTAGCCCAAAGTATACAGTGTCTTCTTCAAACCACTGACTGCTTTTTCTTATGATCACATATATGGAGACAAATACCGTTGCACACATCAATATATTTCGAGATCAAAGACCAAGTGTTTTTTCGCTTCAAACAAACACATAAATACCTATTGAACCCGGCAACATATTACCTTGGAAAGCTTAGTCACTCAAGAGCTAGGGAAAAATGCTATTCTCCATCGCTTGACTAAACAAAGGGAATGCTTCGTAATTTGAGTAGCTTGCATTAACCCTTTACCAGACGACATTTCAAAATGTGATGAAATTGGAAAATTATCTTCTGATAGGACAGAAAACATTGAGGGAAAGAAAAAAATTGCACGTTACGAGCAACTATTCCTTTTTCTACAATGTTTTGTAAAGTCGTCTGCACCAAAGTGGTCAAATGTCGTTATTGTTTGGGAAAGGGTTAAACAATATCCGCAATGGGGATATAGATTGTTGCTGATATATACTCATATGAGGATTAAAATGGACCACGGTTCATAATATCAAATTCAACCATAAAACATAACGTTTTCATTATTAATGAAACGTGCTCTTCTTTTTACCAAAAGATAATATTGATAACTCAAAATACAAGCTAAACACAAGGAAAACCGGTTGTAGACTCTTTACCAATGCTTTATTATTATATTTGATGCTAAAGTGGTATTATTTTCAGGCACCGACCTTGGTTATGTACTCATTCAATTGTGAACGCAAGCAACGTAAATGGTTGCGTGAGGAACTATTTCGAATTCCTCTGGGCGTGTATCATTGCGAATCAAAGGGTCAACATATATAGTATTATGTACGTTGGTTGATTTGACGAATACGAATACGAATATGTTATTGAGATGTAAACTTATAAAGGTTTTTGTCATTACAATAATATTCAAAATATACAAACAAATCAAGGTCATATAGAAAAAGGAAGTGGAATGCAGAACTGGAGTTAACGTATACATTACGTTAAATTAAGCGTTGATAAATCGATATAAAGTAAAAACGATGACATGGTTCTAAAAGAACACAATCTCCGCTTGTAACAAGCTGAAGCTGAGTCCTTTGAGAACCAAAGCACTGGCATTAGAAATTCGAGTAGGGCAATTGACACAAATTCCTGATTAAGACTCCTCTTAAAAGGGACACTTTGGTAATCCATTAATAAAAAAGAGAACATAGATCAATTTATAAAATCTAGAATAACTACGGTCTGAATCCAGAATCACGACACCCCAGTCCTGTAGTTACGTAACTCCGGAGGCAAACCGACAGTAACTTTTGAAATAATCACCGCAGCAAGGTTCCGAACGGATCAAACCTCAGTCTCGACGATTCTTCTCATAGGGAACGGCGTCAAATAAAATCGATCAGATAGAGATTTGCGAAGGGCAAATGACTCAAGTACATATTTACTAAGATTTCTCTTTATAGATGCATTTTCTGAATTAATTAAAGTAACAAGTTTGAACATACATGGGTTTTCATAAACAGCGTCTTCTTATTTCATTGTAAATCGGACATACAAGCAAATAATAATATTCATCCTCAACATCAGATGAATTACATAAAAGACAATTTCAAGAGCTCTATCAATTCTTTGTTAAGAATAACGACCTGTTTCCACCCTTAACTTGTGGGAAGAGAGCCTAAGTTTTTATAATCCTATTCTTAATTTATAAGGAAGCTGATCTAAATAAGATTCAAATTCAAAAACTAGTTTTACATTCTCATATAGTGTTAACAAATTGCAACGATATATTTCATTAAACCAAGTTTGCTTAAAAATATCCAACGCTGTCGACTTGAATACGATGTGAAATCGTTTCAAGTCGACAGAGAAGGTTTTTTTCCAAACATATGAAAATCCATGACTGTCAAGTAACATCTGTACATTGTGACACCAATTATTTGAAGTTTTTCGACAGTCGTTCAATAATGTAATATGCATATACTTGATTAAAATATTGTCAGAATCAATACTTTTTCACCAGTATTTCATAATACGCACATAACGATTTATATACAGTGGGTAACGTCCCAACTCCCCATAAACACCCATACTAGCCGAAGAAGTTTTCGCTTTAATAGTGTTTTACAAACTTTAAGATGAATTCTCTCGATACATTTAGGTTTAACAAAACCAGAAAATTCACAGCCATAATTAAGTATAGAGCCCACAAAGGAATCGAAAAGCTGGCACATAACAGACGGCTTTAGATCATAGTTTCTAGTATTATACAAAAATATGTTCAACGCTTTTAGGCCTTTACCTACAAGGGTTTCTCTGTTTACAACTAAAGTACCCGTGTAGTTAAAAACCGTTCCCAAATAGTTAAAATAATTTACTACTTCCAAAGCTTCACCCTTATACACCCAGTTTTCTTCAAGCAACACATCTCCTCGTTTACGAAATACTACTATTTTAGTTTTACCAGTGTTAACTTCTAGGCCCCATCTATTACAATATGTTTCTAACAAATTTAAGCTGTTTTGCAAATCATCAATGCTGGTTCCCAGAATAACCATATCATCAGCTAAAACCATAAGTATAAATGTTATATCATCTAATGTCAACCCTGACGCTGGGTTATCCTGTTAGAATAATTCCAAATCCTCAATGAATAATGAAAATACGGGTGAAATTACCTCCCCTTGTTTTAAACCTACTGCACAATAAAAAAAAAGTCAGAATATAAGTTACAAGCCTTAATACAATCTTTCACTTTGTTATACATATCTTTAATTATTCTAAGGGTCTTTCCGTTCACACCTTCTTTACACAATTTAAACCACAGTCCATTTAAATAAATGCTATCAAAAGCCATTTTAAGATCAATAAATGCACAATATAATCTACTTTTATCATTTAAAACTTTCTGTATAATTGCATTTAACACAAACATTGCGCTCATCGTTGAGCGACCCTTTCGAAAACCAAATTGAGCATCACTAATAACTGTGTTACTTTCAACCCAAGTATGTAACCTTTTGACGCTCTTTTTGCAAGAAACATTGTTACACATAGATGCATACGTTAGAATCGCTAGGTTTATATTATGTTCCACGTAAAGGCAAGTTAGCAATGATGATGATCGATCTGGTTGATCTGTTGATTTCAATCAGGACAATTTACAAAAAAGGTATCAAATTTGATCGATCCAACCGTCCCTTCAGTATTGGATAAATGTAGATAATTAAACCGGAATAAAAAGCGAAACTGTTCTGTCTTATCATACATTTTTAATGATGAACTAAAACTGTTTTCGTGACTCAGAGTTTCTCCAGTGCAAAGTGCCGTCCTTTACTAGACAGCCTACATAGGCTTAACATGGTTATTTAATCTTGTATGTGTGTGGCTTTATTTTCCAAGAAATTTGCGGGGTTTCTCTATTTTGGAATTTATATTGGGGCCTTGATATTAAAACATTTTTAACATGCGTGAAGTTTCCATGTAGTTATTTTAAGACAACATCCTGAAAAGTGACTGAATCGAGAATCTGAGAAAGAGTAGTTCAGAGTTCTTTAGTAGCCATTCCTTGTCCTGATTTGAAAAAAATGGAGTGACTTTAGTTTCAAGCAATACTAGGATTATTGACAGACTTCAAGCTAACGTTGACGACAATACAATGATGTCTGAGGGCGAATCAGATGAAATACGCTGGTCAGATTTTCGCATGGGCGACCTCGTGAGAAACCTCGAGGAAGGGAAAGAAGCCGGAGAGAAGAGAAGATCGTATTTCCGGAATAAACTTGAACTCCTAAAAGAAAGGCAAGAGGTTCTACAACAAAGGCGTTTGGACCGGTTATACGACGAAGGGATTGTTATTGACATGGATTCCGTCCGGAAGAAGTTACGAGAGAGTCGCCATTCGATGTGGCGTGAGAGGAAGGAGGGGTCAGAGATGGGCGAGGATCCTCACGGCTCCATGGAGGAATGGGACGAATACGATGAGAACGACCTTGACATTGGTCGTCAGTCACGTGGTACAAAAAGTCTGATCCACATGGACTCGTCTGCGAGTCTCCATCGACAGTCCCGGCTCGGTAAGATACAGGAGGAGATAGAGGGTGTGCCTGTTCGCCGGAAACCAGACTCGAGTAAACCACGACATCCGGCTCTACAGCGAGCGGAAACCAAACCGTCGATAGTCAGGTCCCTCCAGACTTCCGAGCAACCAGACCAGTCAAATGGCGGACAGGAAGACCAGGGTTCTGCCAAAGCCAGCGCCCATCGTAAGTTACACAACCTTAACAACGTGGTAAAGGCGGTTGGTGCATTCAGATCTTCCGCCGGACTGTCACCAAGGACCTGGAAGGGTGCGGGCAAACAGAACTATTTATATCCTGGAATGAATGCGGATGGCACCTCTAGGCCGGGCAGTGGAAGTACCAGTCCAAATAGGGTGGTACCAATGTCAAAGGAAAGTAAAGCTCGTCATCTCTTCTCATACTCCGGTTTCAACAAGAAGTAATGAGTTTGAAAGCTAGGTCCATAGTCAACGTTGTTTTCCTAAAGATAGTAAAGAAAGTAGATGATTCAACTCGTTTCCTTGGATGCAACTATTTGAGTGACGGAACCATCCGGACAGCGAAATCTGAAAATGACATTGCTTGAATTAAATAACGTAGACACTTTTGGATAAGAAAATCGAAAGTTTGATCTGAACAAGTGTATTTTACATATTTCGACTATTGTAAAAAGTAGTGATTTAAGATTCATCTATCCAGATCAACTTCGCTGGCTGGTTTGCAATTTGTTTAGATTTTTATTCACCCATTTATGACTAATAATTTAATGGCCGTACACATGCATTTCCTGTTTGAATTTTATTTGACGATATAACCTTATACATCGAACACGTTTTACCTTAGAGTTCAGTCATGCTATACCACTATTACAACAATGCTTTTCCTGCATCGAAAGGCTCGTTAAACAGCATTGCATGATCCTCTTTCTTGGTTGGGAAATAGTTCATGTTCTTCAATTTTACGCGATTTAACAACAGCTTATAGTATGTATTCAAGTTTATCCGGTTGTTTGCTTTTGTGGTTTTTACTAATACACGAACCCTGTTTAGTAACTAGATTAATTCTGTATTTTTGTAAAATTCATTTCGACAGTTTCATGTATGGCATGTATTTTGAACAAAACATAAAGCATACATTCTATATATATGTTACAACAGGTTTGATAGCAATACATATCCTCTAATTTTAAAGATACCCGCATAACAATGATACTTCTTCATGAAATAAGAGTATATCGAGGGTTCAATGCAAGACTATGGTAAGCGCTTCACAAACATGAAGCACTTACTATAGTCTTGCATTGAACCCTGGATATGTCATGTATCTAAGAAACACCGTGTCAAGAGACCAACATATGTACACTCGTGTTCTTTATCCAAGTATTACCCACGCTTTATAGCATTTATGCATATCGTTTATCAACATCTTATAGACTGCAATATTCCGAGTACGTTCTGCGTATAAAGTGGTTCTCTGATTTATTGTAAAGCCGCTCGCAAGGATTTCCTTATATCTAAAGCACATATATATGCTGATACTTTGTGTTTCTATCCATAGGTGTTGTCCGTTGATCAATGCGTAAAAGCTGTTTGTCTTTAATCCTCAACACTTTATGGTATTTGGGATTGGAAGTAAAGAAATCTTCGAACTGTCTGGCCTTGACCTCTGTCACTTAAAACAACCAGTCCTATAAAGGATTTGTCATGAGACACTCTTCCCTTTTGACAGATTGTTACTGCATCGATAACCATCCGGACGCCAGTAGCCTAGAATCGTAAACATATATCTTTATGATAGCTCACATCAGCACTAAAAAGCATTGTTGATATAGTTTACATAAGACCTGACCTAGTTTTCCTCTTCGCATACTCGAGCACGCGAAGCATAGGTTTTTGCTTGAGATAGTGTAAGTTCAGGTCTAAAAGGTTTCTGCTGACAACTTACAGACTCACAGTCTTACATAGTACCTTTGTTATTTACTCGTCACCAGCCTAGTCAACGACTAAAATACTTCTTAAACTCAAACACACGAAAACCCAATTCCTGTAGGTGTCGCTGTAGTCTCAAGTCTCGTATGTTCTCGTTGCCAAGTCTCAATCAGCGAGATGTCCTCTGTTTTATAGGTACTCTTGTCTAAGAGTGATATGATGAATATGGTCCTGTAAAGAAAGAAACAGTCAACTTAACGCTTCACTTAAACCCTATAAACATGTGGTTCTATGGATGTTGGTGTATAGAAAACAGTACCGTGCCGGGAGTAAGTATACATGGTTACTAGACGACATATTATTGATTGTAAATTCGTATGACCCATACTCGTATAGACTCTTTACAGTAATTGATTTTGAACCTCTTAATAATTCTCCCTTGGTTACATGTACCTATCAATACTAGATTAGCCATTTCTTCATGACATATTTCTTAATCGCACCGGCATTAGCAGTCTTGAGAAAATACCGTGACAATAGAAATAGTGCTTGTTGGAAGAAATTTCTCCATTGAAAAATGGTTTCTGCCTTAAATTACAAATAAGTGTTATTTCTTCTACCTCATGTCATTCGCTCTTGCACGCCTACAATTGTGACAAGTTGTAAATCGCTTATTACAATATTGACTGTACATACTGTTGTTATAAAGGAAGCATAGATATGTAAAGGATTATCATCACATAACACCTTATATGAACGTTTATTTCTTATTTTTTGCTGATTTATTGATTCAAAAATGGAAAGCTGTCATAATTTGGTAATCTAACTGCATTGCATACTGTTGTCCGGTCAACTCTGAACTGTTGACCGCCTGCACATTGGGTGTTGCGCAAAGATCGCTCGGCATTATTCGGTATTACCGACCAAGGCAGAAAGTACCGATTTCAGTTCGGCGACCATTCTGCTCAGCGATCTATGTCATTAGAAACGTCACTCAAACGCACACAACACATATTGGCAGGTTGGCGTTATTTATAGTGCGGCAAAGTTTTTTTTTTTTTTTTTAGCTTTTCGAGCGTTTTCATGAAAGCGGCCGTTATAAACAAACGACAATTTGACGCGAATTTTTATGAACGATATCAAAGAATCATATAATGCTTTAAATAACAAAACAGTTCATGGACATTTGTTGAACAGTCAATACAGGGGTTCCTCGGTGTCAGAGATGATGTTTTAACTGTTGCCGTCGGCCCACGGCCTCGGGACATCGGTTCAAAAGGCATCCCTTCCACTTCTGGGCCACAGTTTGACTATTCAATAAATGCCCATATAATAATTGTATCCTGTTACCGTGTTGTAATTGATATCACGCACATGAACAAGTAAACTCATAATCACCTTTCAACTAAGTTGTTGGCGGTCGTTTTTAGACACCGTTTAATCCCGGTCGGTAAACTCCTGGTCAGGAGCCGCAAGTGTTTCCGTCGTGGAGGTGGATGTTTCCTATAGAATTTCTCCAGTAAACCTGTCCATTCGTCAGGAAATTCGGTTACTAATTTCCTTCCTTCGTCTCGCACATCTAAATTTGCATTTGCCGCATTAAGTGCGTTCACAAAGCCATCGGAACCAATATCTAACTCTTCTAGTGGACTGCTTATCGATACTCTCCGTTGATATTTGTCTGACAACAACATTTGAGCAAGGTCTGGTTCGTTGTCCAAAGTGGTAGTTTGTAAATGTTTTACCATGAAACCAGACGCTTTTATCGCCCATTTCTTTACCTGAAAAGGTTAACCGGTTTAAGACAAACACTCAAGAATTGTGGTATATCTAAATTCCTTTTTCATAGCAGGGGAAGCTGTGTGGGGAAATGGAACCATAATTTGCTATAAATGAATTACATAAACATGGCTACAAGCGGCCAGTATAAATATAATGTATATATCCATGAAATTGTGTTGGCCTATTTCGCATTATGTTAGAAATATGTTTCAGAGAGACCTGTAAACGATTTTAACCAGTCTTTCTGATGGAATAATCATTATTTTACACCACGCAAACATCTTTTTGGTTATCTTGCGATGCCCGGTTCATCATTGGTGGAGGAATTCCCAAACATAACTGCCCATAAAGGTTGGTCAAGAAAGATAGAGCAATTGGCATTCAGTCTTCCTGGTGGAAGCCAATTGATGCGTAAATGTAAATGAAAAGATATGTGAAGTATGGAAGAAATAAGGTGAATCACTTAGGCAATATAATACCATATTCGTCATAAGTTAACTTCTCTTCTCTTGACGGATACGTCAATATGCATTGCGTGATCAAGATGCTATCTGTGCATGATATTTCTGTCACCTTTATCAGTAGCATAAAGAAGAGATGTAGTCGTGTATAAGAATCGTTCAGCTTGTTGACCTCCTGTGTGAACGGCTGCAGGGATTCTGTCAATTGTTTCGCTATTTCAAACGAGCTAGCGTAGGATTTCTGGGTCGTCTCCTTCCCCGTGTCGAGCTGCTTCAGAATCAGGGTTGAACAGGCTGCAATCTCCTAAAGCAATGGACAAAGCAATAGGCTAGCAGTTGTTTTAAAACCTTTATAAAGATTATTTACATTGGGTTCTAAAACAATCTGCCTCTTTATGCCTTTATTACTCAGCCCAATCTTCCGGAGATTATTAAAACAATTTCCAGGAAAGATTTCCTTTATAACTTAAATGATATTTTGCGTTCGAAAAATGAGGTTCCTGGCGTATTCGTGTGCATTTCTTTTAACCTAACGTAGTTTGAATAATCCTGTTCGATGTATAAATGCTACAAGGTATTATCGATATATGTTCGCGTATTTTTTGTTTATTATTGTTTAAAGGCATTTGAGAATAATCGGATTTAAAAGTCATTATTTATTCCTTGAGAGCAGGAGTAAAATACAACGATTCCGTCTCCTTCCCTGTGATTGTTTAAGACAAGATCGACTGTACACATGTCATGCAATTTTCGGACTATCAAGCAAACATGGACAATACTCTAATTATTCGAAGTGTAGTTAGACTAGCAATGGAAGTCGGCGGAACAAGCTTTGTATTGCGGTTTAGTGAGCCCTGGGGAAACAATTTTTATCACAAAAAGAAGAACCTTGATATTTCAATCTTACATATACATGTAGTTCATATGTAACGAAGAATACAAATTACCTCTGAAGACTTTAATATGTCTTCAATAAAGTCCTGCCTGTATTCATATGCTTCTGCGATGTTGTTTCCGATTCTTGGAAGCCCTTTCATATGATTGCTCAGAAGGTCGATTGTCTCTTTAACCTTAAAGATTTGAAATGAGAATTTCCGAGATTGAAAGAAATAAAAAGAAAAATACATATTACCAATCTAGCGTATTATAGTGCTTGTCTAATTGTTATAGAATTGTTATAGGGTATCATGAGCTCTTGCGTCAACTGCTTCTAGAATAAATCTGCTGCAAATACGTGTAAAATACAAGAATAAGTGATTCGGTCAAAGTTACAACAGTGTGCTTCTCCATGAGTTGGATTTTGAACAATGGCGTCATGTTTGCAATTCCAGGACGCCTTTTCGAATATCGTTGCAGATCTAACATGTCTAAATAAGAGGTATATCATAGTCTTATGAACTCATCACTAAATATCTATTGTTTCGTAGGAACATGTTAATCTGCAGTATCTGGTCATAAAGAATAGCAACCAAAGAAATACTAGAGATCACCAATCCCATCTGCAGTCTGACCCAATTAAAACACAAAGGACATGTATATCGAGAATACCAGGGTCTAGTTGACAAAACAGTTCTTAGGTGGACGCCCCAGGGAAAAAATGCCCGAAAAAGACTCAAGACTACCTGGCGCAGAACAGTTAAAGCCGAACTAAAAAGGCTAAGAATGGCCAAAAACTAAGACATACATAATAAAGGGCTCTTGTGTTCCGTCAGGATTGAAGAGGATAAGTCACAATAGTTTCGAATGCCAACCAACAACAAACGATTATGAGGGAAATAAAGAAGTTGAATAGAAAGTACGCACTCACTCAAAACTCTTTTATGACATTACTATAAAAATAGAACTCACCTCATTTGCGCTCTCCTGACAGGTTCTCAATCTAATATAGATATCATCCACGCTCTTTGGGCTCTCAAATTTAGCATTCATATCGGATATATTGGTAATCAGTTCGTTATTTAGTTTCCGGAGTCTGGCTATCGTTTTGTCTATAACGATTCCGTGTATTTTTGGTGCATTTGGGTCGTTTCGTTGCAATTCCAATTCAACTATTGTTTGTTCACATCTTTTAATGGTTTCCCGAACTTTTCGTTTCCTGAAAAAGGTGCAAGCATAATTTACTGATTCCTTCAGCTTTTTGTGCTTTCTTGCTTTGCATACTTGAAGACGATATCGCAACAAATTCTTAAATGGTAATGGAAACCATTGAAGATAGTTACATAACATGGTAACCAAAGATGGTAGTTATGAGCAAGTTTACGATTCATAAGAAACATTTCAAATATCGTTTGCAGTCAATGTGTTTAAGTTGTGGGGGAAAGGGTTTGAATTGTGTAACCTTTGTCAGATAAACATGCAGTCAGACCGGGACTCGAACCCAAATATTTTGAAGCAACGATAATTGGGTTGATGACACCGTTTTGTAAACCATTTAGAAATGTGACATTTTAAGCACAATGTAGCGCCGCTTTAGACACATTCGACTACTGATATTGATAATGTTATATACCTGTATACAGGGAATACACGATAATCATGAAAGCACTTTCCTATGATAAGACTTTCAAATCTGTTTCGATGCTTCGACTAATATTTCATACTTTGAAAAGTGCTATTACCCCAACAATGTTTCATATATGACTTCTATGTCCTCTCTTCCCTCTTTTTGCAGGTTCGATTGACCCTCTCTTGCAGACTTGAGTATGGTATCAACTTCGTCTTGTAGTACAGGCATCTTGTCCAGAAGACCCTCGACAGTTTCTATCAACGGATAGTACCTCTGTCAACGACAATTAATACATTCGAATTAGATGGTACAATCGTAATTGTTTTGTAGTAGTTCGAATTTATAACCGCATTCGCATATAAATGCATTTGGACACCTCTGCAAAACTTCGAGAGCGTGCGCATACCTTGAAATACTGCGGAACCATCATGTGGATGCTACTTTTCATGATCCAGAAGCTCCTCTCCAGTTTAACCCAATGACTCGTTTATCCCCGCTAATCTTTGAAGAGAAAGATGATAGGTCTATAGTTATAGCAACAGTATATGATCATTTTAGATAAGCTTACAATTCATCGTATTATAAATTAAGGAATTGACTAGATAAACCGTCGCACCAGGGCATACCAAAGACGGAAGGTGCTCTGGTATGAATGGCTTCCCTTGAGGAATTGATGAATAGCCAAATAATAATTGAAAAGTCAGTTCTATGTCAAGAAGGGTGTTCGTGTCTGAGTCTAAGGTTCGTCATGGCATCACTGGAACACTGTAGAATACAGCTCTTAAACTGTTTTACGCATACAACATACAGAGCTTTCATACCTTGTGAAAGTCCATCCATTCTCGATGGTCATACCGTAGGGTCCCACCATAATCCTTGGTCACTTGGTGTTTATCTACGAAATAGTGCAGTTCGTCGTGATTTTCCAGTCGTTGGACCTGTAAAAGAAAAACATCCGTTAACTTAAATCATATTTAAATCAACACCATTCATAATGCGTCTATATTGTACGCCTAAATGATCTAGACGATTTGCAGATGTCCTCGTTTAATGTTGAAAGTTCGCGCTCTTGATATAGATAAGCATCTGCTCACATTTCGGTAGAAAAAAAAGGTAGAATCATTCGTTTTTGATGATACAGATAAATTTTGAAAAACATTGATCAAAAGAATACGTTGTTTATACGAGAAATGTCCATTCCTACTCTATTTCAAATCAAAGTTTGTTTGGTACTCTTTCTTTCCGTTGAAAAGCAGATTAAAAGTTTATTTTTTTTCCAACAATAACAATACTTTCTTCAGTTTCGTTTGAAAAAAGAGTGAAGATCACTAGCTAAGCTCCTTTTATGTGTTGCCTACCTACTTTATAGAATGGAGTCATGTGACCAGGTTCGTATGTTGTAGACGGTTCCCTGTGTAGAATCTTCTGTTTCACACCAAGTCTTGGTTTCACCACGTAGAGAGTCGTCAGACATTTGTGCAGACTCTTCTGAAACAAAGTATCAAAAACCTTGCTATATTACAAACGAGCAATTGCAGTTTTTTTATTATGATTTCAATTGTTGTTTCAACTGTCGTCATCATTTCGTCAACTGTATCGTTGCGACAGATCGGTTATTAATGCCACTACGCCACTACGGATACCGAGGATATGTACTATTGAAAGAATTTACGAGAAGATAACACTGCATTTATATATTTATCTTGATATTGGGCCACTGTGGTGCTGAAGACAACCGTATTGCTTCTCCACATGGCCCTCTTTGTAGCTTTGGTTCATGAGAGTCAATCCAAGGTCAAAACCGGGCAGTACAGGCGTGCATTCATGGAACATGGATTTATAAGCGAACAGTTGCCGCCATAAATCCCTTACAATTCGAAGTCTCTTTTCGCAACTGAAGATGGACCAACAAAAAGACATAATATACATTACTTTTAGCCATGAAGTAGTCTGCAAATGAATGTCTCAACCGACCAACCACACATCTCATTCGAATATCATGGATACATCCTTTCTTTGGACTTGAGCATTGACCATTGATATTCAAAGAAAATGGATGACTATAATGGTTATTATGAGAACTATATCTTTCATTTAATCTGGAGCAGCCTGTGTGAACAGCATAGATATATCCGAAACTCGTAGTCAAACTTATATCATTCGTACTGGTAATTAAAGGCAAAGTAAAGAACGCCTCAAAACACTGTGTCCATCATGTGTCTCTATCTAACGTTTCAACAACAATGGTTAGATAGATTTGGACGCCAACCTCTCTAACTTCCTCAACAGACGTAGTCAATGAGTTTTTCAATCGGAACTACTCGGGTATTTCCGTGAGCTGTGAAATACACCTCGGATATACGTGTAGGGTTACAATTTTTCGGGTAAATCGGCATCCGCCAATGAACACCTTTTCTAAGCGTGCACGTTAAGTAGTTCAATGTGTATGGAAGTGTTGGACATCCTTTTTAATCACTTTTGATCAGTAACTCATACCAAATGGCGAACTTGTTGTTGTGACATGTATACTTGTTTCCTCAATCAAATTTAACGACTTTTTGAATTTTACATTCAAGATCTATTTTTAGAAACGAAAGAAAGTGACGTCATTCTCGCGGGAAACAATATGGCGTCATCCCTATTATTTCAGAGGTGTTTTCTATTGGATAAACCCGATGTGTTCAGATTGTGAGTTTTTAACATCTTCCAAGCACCTCTATTAATCTACATGTGCAAACATGACATTACCTGCAACTCGTCTATAAGACCGGTCAGTTTACTGATACATTTCTCCGTCCATCCATGCTGAAGGTCGACGAGAACGGCTGCTTTCCCACCAGCAATACGAACATACAACTGCAGTAGTCGCAGAATATCGCGTGTACCGTATATATCCACGAGGTCACCACAATCAGTCGGGATCGTTATAAGTGGTATTTCCTCGTGATCTACACCTCCTGTATTGTAAACAAATAATATAAATGATATTTATTCGTTGTCAACACCTCCTGTATTGTTAACAAATTATATAAGTGATGTCCCATCAAGACCTACACGTACTGTAATGTAAATGCATTATATAAGTGTCATTTCCTCGTGACCAACATCTCTTCTAATGTAAACAAATTATATAAGTGGCATTTACTGGTGGTCTATGGCTCTTGTATCTTAAACACATCTTATATAAGAGATATTCCCTCGTGATCTACACCTCCTGTATTGTAAACAAATAATATAAGAGTTATTCCCTCGTGATCTACATCTCCTGTGTTGTAAACATGTTAGATTAATTACATTTCCTTATGATCTACTTCTCTTGTTTTGTAAACTTTACATATACGTGATATTTCCTCGTGGTCAACGCCTATCTATTGTAAGTCAAACCGATATGCATGAGTTTGTTCTTTAACAAAGGGACGGTACTGTAATGTTACATGTCATTGGACGCATCTCAGGATGGTTAGGTGTCGTCGAATACGTTACTGGATATGGGATCATATAACATAAAAACGTATTCATTGTGTTTGAAACCACACTCGCTTTTGGAACTTACCACTCAAAATAGCCACTTCTGATTCGAGCACAAAGTCGTTTATTTTATCCATCCTGCGTTTCCGATCTTTGCCAACTTTAGCCTATCTCAGAATCACCCCCATTCGGGGCTACTCGGACACGATCGTCATGCCCCAATTCTGGAGTCACATCCAAAGCAATATCTTATAAGGAATCGAGTATGGTGTCCATCCATGATGTCATAAAGCGAATATCCGCACAAACTATGCATAAATTTGTCAAGCTCACTTATCAAAGTTGAGATTCCATCAAGCTTGGTAAAACCCTAACCCAGAGTCATAGCAGGTAGGCATGAGCGAAACAAACTAAAATAAAATTCTTTAACTTTCAAATCCTTGGTTAATCGCTTTACCATATCTCAATCTGTCTTGTGTTATAAATCCAGATTTAAAGCTCTATCAGACGACAATTACCATATGTAAACTACATTTCGAGTAGTTATGATACTAACCATTTTATGTATAGAGCATTCTGTGGTTAAGGTGGTCGTGTTATAACTTGGATGTTCCGGATTTGATCCACTTCAACGTCGTCGGATTACTTCGGCCGTTCTTGGTATACATCGGTCGATGTCGGAACTACTCGCTTTACACCGAATAGTTCCGACCCAGACCGATGTATACCGAGAACGACCGAAGTAATCCGACGAAATAATTAGTTTAAAAAGGGCGGATTATTGGTATTCTACCTTAAAACATTTTACCGTCTGCTGTTGTTCCCAATTTGGATCATTCCTCAGTGCCCATATGTTCGAATGGATTAAAGAGGTTAATCCGCGGTCTTTATTCAAGGTGAGGGATCAGTGCTAATCGAGTAGTGTCACAAGAGAATGTGGCTTTAGTTTGTCAATGCAAAAGACGTCACACTTCCGCTTCTTCCGCACTCATTTGTTTCTTGACAGCAAAAAAAGGTAAAGCGTCATCTGTTCAAAAGAGTTGGTATTGTTCAGATGAAAATACAAATGGAGAAATTATAAAGCGAATTGAGACAAATGACGTTCCACGCATTTACTCCTTACTGTGCATTTACTTGATTTAATGCACTCGTTCTTAGTTAAGTTTAAACTCATTTATCTTTTAATCGAGTGTGACATAAGATATTTCAACTCTTGGTTCTGCTTCCTGGATATATAAGTAGTACTCGTACTTAACGTTGATCAATAGAATAGACCTTGAGCCAGAAAAGGCCCTGCTCCCCCCCAGGAGGAATTATGAAGGTTATGTTTTTCTTGACCCTCTAGTTATGGGGCACAAGCAGACGAAAGATTGCAAAGTTCCGTTGGGGCTTTGCGGAGTTATGGGACTTTGAAAATGGGCTTGTCAGCAATATATAGCCTAAATGAAAAAATCTTTAAAAAATTTTCTCCTTTTGATCCATAAGTTCTAGGGCTTTAATATTTTGTATGTAACATCATCTACTGGTCCTCTACCAAGTTTGTTCATATCATGACCGCTGGGCCAAAAATGGCCCCGCCCTAGGGGCTTATCAGTTTTATATGGCCTTAATTATGTAGAAAAAAGTTTAAAAATCTTCGTTTTCTAAAGAACCATTTGACCTAGAGTTTTAATTTTTGGTATATAGCATTATCTATTGGTCCTCTTCAAATTTTGATAAGATGATGACCTTTGGGCTTTAAATGGCCCCGCCCTAGAGGCTTATCAGTTTAACCTAGCCTAATATAGGAAAATATTTTAAACGCTTCTTCTCTAGAGCCATAAGGCCTAGAGCTTTGCTATTTGGTATGAAACATCATCTACTGGTCCTCTACCAAGTTTAGTAAAATGATGAACGCTGGGCAAAAAATGGCCCCGCCATAGGGGCTTATCAGTTATACATTGCCTTAATTATGTAGAAAAAAGTTTAAAAGTCTTTGTTTTCTTCAGATCCATTTGACATAGAGTTTTGATTTTTGGTAAGTAGCATTATTATTCGTCTTCTTCGAATTTTGATAAGATGATGACCTTTAAGCCTTTAATGGCCCTGTCTTGAGGGCTTATCAGTTTAATATAGCCTTATAAAGGAAAATATTTAAAGATCTTCTTTTCTGGGGTCATAGGGCCTACAGCTTTGATATTTGGTATGCAGCATCACATTAAGGTCTTCTGCCAAATATGTTCAAATCATGACCCTCGGATTAAAAATTGCCCCGCCCTAGGGGCTTATCAGTTTTGCATAGCCTTATATAAAAAGTCTTTACAATTTTCTGGAGCCATATTGCCTTCAGCTTTGAAATTTGGTATGAAGCATCATCTACTGTTACTCTACAAAGTGTTTTATTCAAATCATGACCACTGGGCCTTCAGTTGTCACGCCCTACAGGCTTATCAATTATACGTAGCAGTATATAAGACAATCTTCAATAATATTGTTCTCCGGAGCCACCAGGCCTAGAACTTTGATATTGGGTATGTAGCATCATCTACTGGTCCTCCACCAAGTTCGTTTTAATCATGACCCCCGGGGCCTATAATGTTTATGTCATATGGGCTTATCAGTTATACATAGTAGTATGTAAGAAAATATTTAATAATCTTCTTCTCTGGAGCCATATTGTCTAGAGATTTGATGTTTGGTGTGTAGCATCATCTATTGGTCCTCTACAAAGTTTGTTTAAATCATGACCCCTAGCCTAACATGTCCCCGTCCTAGCTGCATATATCAGTTTAACATAGCAGTATATAAGAAAATCTTCAAAAAGCATCGTCTCTCTTGTTGTTCTCTATCAACATTGATCAAATTATGACACCTGGGCATAAAATGGCTCCCCACCCCAGGGACATATCAATTTAACGTAAATGTATATAAGAAAATCTTTAAAAGTCTTCTCCTCTGTAGATAATTAGCCTTGATTTTATATTTAGTATAGTGTAGCATGCTTTTGTGGTCTTCCACTAAGTTTGTTTAAAAGACAGCCAGGCTAAAAACCGCCCAAAAGGAAATGTTTGAAAATCTTCAATATGTTATTTATTCATGACCCATTGTCCCTCCCTATTTTAATAATAATTAACTATTAATACTAGTTTAATACAAATGCCCAGATAAATGTTTATTACGGGTTTTTTTGCCATTTAAACAGTCATTCACATAAAATCCAGCAAAAATTGATTAAATTGAAAAAATGATTATATGGCTAGGAAAAGCGCCTTCCTGAAATTTTGCAAGCACAAGCACGCTCCATCATTATCTACGAATGTGGGATAACTATGAAGTTACTTTTATCCTTTATCCATGCAAATATCACCAAAATGCGAAATTATTTCAAGCAAAGAACCAGAAAGAAGATAGTGATTTGCATTTACTCAAAACAGTCTAGACGATTTGACATTTTATCTGCCCAAAAACCTCGATGTTGAAAATTACGGAACAGCCAGTTGTTCAGTTAAATTTTTGACTGCTGAGGAGAAGATTTTTAGTATTTTCTTACATACATTTATGTAAAACTGATATGCCTCAGGGGGGGGGCTTTTAATCCCCAGGTGTCATGACTTAAACAATATTGATAGAGGACAACAAGAGAGATGCAGATTTATAAAGTTTTTCTTATATACTGCTATGTAAAACTGATATGCAGCTACATGTCATGTGAGCCATGCTAGGCCAGGGGTCATGATTTTAATTGTAAATTCCAATCTCTTACAGAAAGGAAATAATCAATTACATGTAAATAATAATACAGACAATCTCAAAAAGCTGTCTAAAGAGTGTCGACGTGAAGATAATTAAAGATTTTCTACTGAACTTCTACTTATAACTAACAAGCCCCTTGGGTGGGCCATTAAAGGCCAAGCGGTCATTATTTAATTAATCTTAGTAGAAGACCAGTAGATGATGCTACATACCAATTATCAAAGCTCTGGGCAATATTGCTCCAGAGAAGATTATTAAGGATTTCTTACATACTGCCATGTATAACTGATAAGCCCATAGGGTGTGAACATTGTCGGCCAAGAGGTCATGAATTGAACAAACTTGGTAGAGGACCAGAAGATGATGTTACATACCAAATATCAAAGCCCTAGGCAATGTGGCTCAAGAAATTTCTAAATATTTTATTATATAAGTCTATGTAAAACTGATGAGCTACCTAGGGCAGGGCCATTTTAAACCCCGTGGTCATGATATGAACACATTTGGCAGAGGATCAGAAAGTGATGCTACATACCAAATACCAAAGCTTAAGGCCTTATGGCTCCAGAAAAGAAGATTTTTAAATATTGTCCTATATATGACTTTGTTAAACTGATAAGCCCAAGGGGCATGGCCTCCTAAGGCCGAAAGGTCATCATCTTATCAAAATTTGCAGAGTACCATTCGATGATGCTACATACCAAATATCAAAACTCTAGGTCAATTGAACCTTAAGAAGAAGATATTTAAACCTTTTTCTATATAATTAAGGCAATGTAAAACTGATAAGCCCCTAGGGCGGGGCCATTTAAGGCCCAAAGGTCATTATCTTATAAGAATTTGAAGAAGACTAATAGATGATGCTACATACCAAAAATCAGAGCTCTAGCTGACATGGATCTTAAGAAAATCAAGATGTTTAAACCTTTTTATACATAATTACGGCAATGTATAACTGATAAGCCCCGCGGTCTTGATTTTAACAATCTTGGTAGAGGACTAGTATACGATGCTACATATCAAATATCAAAGCTCTAGGACTTATGGATCGAGAGGAGAAGCTTTTTAAAGATTTTCTCGTATAGGCTATAATTTACTGATAAGCCCATCTTCAAAGTCCCATAACTCCGTAAAGCCCCAACGGAACTTTGCAATCTTTTGTCTGCTTATGCCCTATAGCCCAATGTTCAAGAAAAACATAACCTTCAAAATTCCACCTAAAAGTGTTCTTGGCTCATGGCCTAGAATGTTAACAAAACGGACCCCACACCCCATGAGAATCCAACCATCGTTTTCCGAGGCCAGCGCTCTACCCCTGGACCAATGTCCTCCATATCTGTAACTGAAGACTTACGAGTTCCGTTTTACAAAATTCAAAATTGCTCGTTTGCCCAAAAGTTTTGAACTTTTCACGCAATGTCTCTCAGAAAGTGAAGTTTTCATAATACCTGATACATGATTATGGTTTTAAGTTGGACCTGTCATAACTTATAAATTAAGTAATGGATAAAGCACAACGTGTTCAAAAAGATTGGTCTGGATGTGTTTTATATCTATTTACCCAACTTATTGATTTTCAATCTCATCACATTTTGAAATGTCGTCTGCAAACTCTTTGAATTTGGGACAGTCGAAAATTTGGCGTTTGGTAAATGGTGAACTCATTCCCTCACATGTGATGAAAAAGCACTACGGATAAAAAGCTATATATGCTCTACCAAGTAAGGGGAGGAAGACCATTTCCTGGAGACTGTTCAAGATGACTGCGCTGCGTAACTGTGTGGTTTTTCATAGCTAGTGGTTCTTGTTGGTTGAAATAATATTCTTCTGGATGTAATTCGACTAAAATGTCTGCGATTGATCAACTCTTTACCACCTGCAGAAGACATTTTTCCTTGAAGCAGACGACTTTAGAAAAGCTTCTTAAAACCCTTCAGTTTTGCTATTGTGGTATGAGAATTGATTGAAAAAGCATTGTGACAAAAGGAGAAATTGCTTGTGACAAGCAATTTCTCCTTTTGCCAAAATGCTTTTTGAAAGACGTCTGCTTCAAAACACAAAGATGTGGCGTTATGTGGTAATGTGATATAACATAGATAGGCTGGTTTCCTTTCTTCTTCTTTTCCATTGAAATACGTTTGCACTACACTAGATCTCCATAAGGTCCCTTGAGCCTCCTTTCTTTGCATTTGATCTAACGTATGACGGACCCCAAAGTGTGCTTGTGTATTTTAACTGTAGTCGAATTAATTTGAATACATAAAACACATGTGAATGACACAATCTTCCATTATGATCCGAACACATACTTCGTGCTATATGAGAGATGCGACTAAAAAAGTATGTGGAATATATTGGGCTCATTATGGAAGGCTGTGCCGAGCACCTGCCGTGTCAAGTTGTGCTTCTTTACTATTTATAAAAGGTAGCGAAAAGTAATTGGAGTGCCATATCAACACCATACCGGAAACGCTCTTTAATTAGAAACCACAAAAGTGGTTGTGTTTTCCCGTACTTTTCAGAAAACAACGTGTGACTTTTGAAATAAATTTATTCATTTGATAGTTTTCTCTTAAACAGCTAGGTCTAAAATAAAGAAACATGGCTGAATATGTTGAGAAGAACTTGGAAGAAATGCTTCCGGAGTTGGAGCAAATGGAACGAGTTGGATTATTTACAAATAAGCAAATTAGGTTTGTAAACATTCCGATTGGCTTGTCAAGTTTTATTCAATTATTTGTTGTTTTACCCTCCTTACTTGATTTCTAGGGTTGGTCTTAAATGACAGTCGCATTGTCAAAACTCTGGAATCCTCACTAAACCCCGACGTTGCTTTAAAGTTCCACTACTGTAAACTTCAAACCCTGTCATAAAATAAGTTTTATTTCCCTTGCCAGGTGCGGATACAACATGATTAGAAAAGAATGGTTTCAACTTAGTCAAACTAATTTGACGCGATTGGGAAATATTGAAAAAATTGTGCATTGGGCAATATCTCCCATCACGTCAGACTTTCAAACCATTCATTTAATGCTGACAATTTGTGACGAAATTTTTGTTGCACCATTTGAACAGCTGTTTCCATAACTACAGTAAAATATCGCATGGTCATTATTCAAAGTTATAAATTAACCCCTTGGTATTCCGCATATTTACTTTGTAAGAAAGGTTTAATTGACACTAAGTGACAATTTTGTGCACTGGAGTGTAAAAAAACCTTACTTTGCGTTTTTTAATTGTTTAATGGCAATTAATGCCATTATTTCGTGGTATGTATGTTTATTTTACATATATTGTCTTATATATTGACTTTGAACGGCCATTTTGTTGTTTAAAACCAAAAATCAGAATTGTGTATAGTCCAACACTTTCTTGATCCTTAGAGATTTCAACGTTAGTGTTGTCCCATCAAAAGAAAAAAGGCAATCTTCACATCAAATAATTTTGACTAGGTTTGGTCTATTCCTCTAAATAGCAATTGAGATCATCAAGATGTTCCAATCATTCATTAAGACAATATTCATGTTTTCATTTGTATTTTCAGAAAAATTCTAATGAAAAGAAAGAACTTTGAGTATAAATTAAAGAGAATGACTAAAGTAAAGGAGGATTTCATCAAATATATACAGGTATGTAATTGAATGATGTGTGTTGATGCTATATAATTGTAACAGGAATCAATGTGTAACCACCTGTGATCTAACCTGTTTGCATAAGCATGAAGTTGATTCCTGTGCTTTAAGGGTTAAGTTTCATTGTAACCTTTGATGAGAGAATAATCTTCTGGAGTTAACATCTTACACAGTCAATCTTGTTTATAGCGACCATAGTAAAAGGCGATAAAATTGTGGTGTGTAGGACAGGTAACTGTTTGATATGAACACCTGTCATCTAGAAAGCTCCAGTAAAAGCTTTCTAAACGACTTGCATCCTGTATTAAGATATTGACTCCCGTTGTTTATAGTGATTCTCCTGTAGAATAAAAAATGTTGATGTATAAACCATTTCGCTTACAATGACTTGGACAATGGTTTTACATAGAAGAAAAAATAATTACTTCACACATGATTGTCTTATGAAAGGGAGTAGTTGAATTTTTGAGTCACCCAGAATGAAACATTTTGCATAATTTCTTAAACTTCTGAGAAACTATGAATATTACAGAATTCAAGCTTCACATGTAAATGCATTAAGCTTAAGGTAACAGATAAAGATTAAAAATGACATCTTTCAATGTTGAGTTTCCTAGTAAAGTTGAAGAAAAACTTCCAAAGAGGAGCATCTTTGGTCCAGTGCTCATTACTGAATATGAAATCCCCATTGCCCCTCTTTGCTTGGGTACAGAGGATCCTGTCTGGCCAAGTGGAAAAGATGTTGGACCTGTGACACAGGGATCCAGTCGTCACACCTCACCAGTGTCGTGGTTGTGTAGTGGTAAAATTCAGGAAGGCTGGAAATACTGTTTACATGGTCTTAGACCCCATAGTGATACCACAGAAAACACTTGGGTTTGAACCTCAACCAAGTGTTTTTTTGTATTTCTGAGAGGTGACCTACATGATACGCAGAATGTTGATGGTTTCACCAAAAAGGGAAAAAGGATGGAAAAGGAGGTATAGCTCATGTAATATCTTCCCTGGTATTGGAACTTGTGATTGGTCCCAGTTGTTGTGAAACAATTCACAAGATGATTATCAAGTATGAATCATTTATTCTTGTTTTGTTTATGTATTTTTCAGTATGAGAGTAACTTGCTGGCTCTGATTATGAAAAGAAGAAAGGTTTGTTCTTAGATACTATCTTTTAACATGCAAGGCAAATACGGCCTGAACTTTTTCTCAATGAACCTTAGTTTCCAGAGTTTCCCTTGCACAGTAAGAAGACTATAGATGTAACAGTATTCTATTGACCCAAAACTCTGCCTTCTTTACATATTAATTAGATCTAGTACTAGTGAATCCCCAAGAAATGCCTAATATAACTGAAATCTATTGTAACAGCATTAAACCCCATGCATTCTGAAGTGTGGCTGTAATTTGCAATCAACTTATATGAGAGAAAACATTGACAATTTGTACTAATGATATGTAGGCAATCACACTTTGTGATAAGATTGAACATGTTTGATTAAAGATTATGTCAAGAATACTTTTGATTATTGGAATATGTTAACAAGGAAAATCATTTTAATCTTTCACTTCATGTAAATGATTTTATAGGCCTTCAGTGCATGATTTATGTAACTTATGTGCTTCTAGAGAAGAAAATGTTTCTTTTAAGAAATTGACCTTAAGCTAGAGTACTTTGTTATTTATTAATATAGTTGCATATAATGTTATAGAAAACATTCCATTTAGCAATTTATTAAATTTTAATCATTTGATTGCATATATAAATTTCTGAAAAGATCTAAGTTATGTCTGTCTCTAGAATCCCATTAGTGAGTTTTAATTGAGTTCCTTTTTTCAGGAAATAAGATATCACATGAAGAAAGTCGAGATTGACTACAAGATTGAGGCCAGAATTCAGAAATTGTTCAGAGTAAGTATAAGTACTTGTACTCGTACTCGTTTTGCCAGTTCTGGGGTCAGATATTGCCTGTACAATACAGGTTGCTGTTTGGAATGACACAAGAGATTGTTTCATTCCTTTTCAGACTACAATATTTTCTGAAAATGTATCACCATAATGTAATCTGTTAACATTAAAACATTGTCAAACAACACCCTAGGTGTAATGAAATAGGTGTTTTGCCTTATAAATGTGTGAAGAACACAGATTGGTGTGTAGTTGGGATCGAAGTGGCATCAATCCGATCAATTAAGCAGATCAATGCAAGTTATCTTGTCCACATTTTGTTTTGCCCATAAAAGGTCTACTTGCTTTAAGTTGACATATCTAACCAATTGATTTCCACTCTTTAGCGAGTTCCTTTAATTGACACAAGAACAAGTTGTCAATATTTGTTGCATAAACTTTGGGGAAGAATGATATATTTTACATTTTTGAGATAAATTAGTTTTCGACAACTTCTGAATTGGAACATATTGAAAGAATCATATCTCATTTGAATAGATTTGTCCAGAACTTATGGGTCAGTGGGGAGTGTTTTAGAGACGATATATCAAATGATGAATCCCTGCCTACTAGGACCTAATGTGATCTAGAGATTTTCTGATCCCTGATTGTAGGTGATAACCAATCACAGCAAGCAGATGTTTGGGTTTAGTTCTAATCACAGGTTTTTCTTTTATCTAATTGGAAAGAAGCCTTTACTTTTTTTTTAAGAATGAATAATGTGAAATTGATCTTATCTGATATTTAAAAGCTAGTGTTACTTTGGATACGTTGATATGATTTTAAAGCAATTTTCAACTGAGACTGGGGTCTAGTCCTGGTCTAGCCTTTATAGGCCCTTGTTATATAGGGTGAATAAGTGCCAAATAAGGAGTATGTAATGCAGTCTGATCTTCTCTTATCTCCGTGCCAAACCATGTATTTACAGTATTTACAATGATATGGACTTACATGAAGGAGATGCCCATCTGATGTATAAAAGATAAAGTGTGAGCTTGCCTCAAAAGGAAGGAACTAATTAAACTCTTGGTCTAACATTTCAATTTCTAGATGTTGAGGGATTGCAGAATGAAAATAGGCTCTGATAAGCAGTTTCCTAGAATCTTTACTGAAAGAATGGTCCTTTGTTTGAAGGGTTCACCATTCACGTTTACAGCAGCACTAGATTCATTTTCCTCTAGGAAAACATTACTGAACCATTTCCTTTTTACAAATCATTTTGTAAAAAGGCAACATTAAAACCAAACTGATTCTTAAAAATTTGCTTAATTTACTACTTATCTCTGTAGAGTAATTTAAATGTGAGTACATAATTTTCCAGACTAGACAAGTTTACAAGAACATAATTATATTTGTTTTATCTTTTCAGATGGCCCATCTTCGGTTTAGTGTAAGTAATCAACATTTCTACTTTTTGTGCACACTTATTATTACATTATGGAATGTACATAAAGCAGAATATGAATATAGGAATTTAATTATGAATGTAGGAACTTTTGAATGATAAATCTTTAATTGAGAATACATCAGTGTGATATTATTGCATAAGATTAAGTGGTTTTGCATCTTACGCCATTTTCAACAGAATTTCAGCTGTGCTTTTTTGAAAAAAAAAAAATAATCAACAGATATTGCCTTTATTATGAATATTTAAAAAAAATATCATACCATAGTGTTATGATAATCACAACATAGTGTTTAGAGAGAAAATAAATAAGCTAACAAAAAATATTCTTTTATTTTAAATCTGCTTCTTCTGCACTATAGTCAATGCTGAGGAAAGCAGAATCGTAAAGTAACACATCATTGGAAATGTCTCTCCAAGATGCTTCCAATGATGTGTCATATAACAATATTGTATTTTTGTTGTAAGATAATATCTGTATTCCCATATGAACCTCGACTTACGCAAGTCATTGGATAACACTGTATTTCTATCTATATGATACATCTCCACGTTTTTTACAGGAGGACACAAAACTCTGGCTGTCCCACATTAACTTCTGTAAACAAAGGGTAAGTAATCAAACCTTATCAAATACTTCATAGATCTATGTGGAAGGAGATCTTATCTAACAAGTAACATTCAGCCTATTAGTTAAATTTGAAGTCTGAAGGTATCTCCCCTTTGATCACATAGGTTTATTTGGAGATATCTGAAATGAGACTTGTGTACTATTAACTTTTAATCCATTTCTCCATTTGAGAATTTTGAGAATGGTTCATAATGAAAGAATTGGCATTATGACAAAATTTCATCAGGGCTTTTTGTGATTTATAACAGATGTCTATATTCCCAATTGGAAATTTCTTTAAAGTCATGCAGTTTTCTTAAACATTTCCTAAACATTTAGAGTCATACCAGGGTTTTTTTGTTTTTCCATTCATCAATGTTAGTGATGCAACTTCCCAAAATTAACAGGCCTCTGCCTCTCGCCAATTGAAGGATAAAAAGGTCCTTAGCATAAGTACAAAGTTTATCAATGATTATGGATAGAAGCTGTCTTGACAAAAGAATCAATTGCTCATCATTAACAACTTTTCCTTTTGTCACAGTGGTTTCATAAGTTGTTTAAGCAGGTGCTGTTTAGTGAGGTATACTGATGTAAAGACTTATGTGCTGTACTGTCCATTGGAGTTATTGCATCAATTCCCATGGTAACAACATATTATCACCTAACGCCACATTTTTGCATCTTGCAGCAGACAACTTTCAAAAAGCATGTGACAACCAATTTCTTCTTTTGCAACAATGCTTTTTCAATCTATTCATGTATCACAACAGCAGAACTGGAAGGTTTGTCACATGTTTACAAAGCTTTATTAAAGATGTCTGCTTCAAGTAAATAAATGTCTTCTGCAGATGGTAAAGAGTTAAATCATATATTAGTTGAATGGACTTTTCTACAACATCTGGATTGAGGATGTGATAAGGAATATTGATAACTATTGTCAGATGATGTGATTAGAATGGTATTTTGATTGCAGAAGCAGACCAAAAGTGCAAGTAAACTGTTAACTACTATGCTGAAGATCCACAACAAAAAACCAGGTAGGGTAAATATCTCATAAACACTCTTTTTAACACTTTACTGTTTACTAGAATTTTGTAAGCATGGATAGATTTGTCATTTTAAGAAAAATATTTGGTGGTGCAAATTGACACATGCAAGAAAGGTTAGCCTTTTAGGTAGATAGCGCCTCTGACTTGGAATGAAAGAGTTTAACACCCATATCCGCTGTTATTCTTTCAAATTCGACATGATTTACTTGTCTCACATCTCTTTCACTGTGATATCCCTCAAACTGTCATCTGTGTTGTTGCTTTAAGATAAAAAGGAAAAACCAAAATAGATGTATGCAGATTCTTGCTTTACAGGAGATAGCTGAACTTTTAATGGTAAAGGGCAAATGTTGATGTGATAACACAAATTCATGAAAATAATGGATTGCAAATTTCTTTGAAACTGGCCATTTATGATGATTTTTTAAAACGGCTTAGCCAGTTGATTGACAATGAAGCCATATAGAACAAAATAAGACAAAAACATAACAAGATATTTATTTATTTTAGCCTTTAATGGTGTAATGTCTATGCTATTTAATATACAGTAAATTTTTACAAAATCGGGTAACCTAATGTTTGGATTAGATCATTTTGTATCTGATACATACATAACATTGGGAAAAGTAAGACAGACTACTTACTTGATAAAAAGTAATTACTTTTTTAATTAGGTGCCTCTCAAGTTTTTAAAATTACTTTGTGATCCATGGGCGATGTTTTTTATTTGTATTAAGCTCTATAGGAAAATGCTGTTATTTTTATAACTAGATCTAAGTGTGTATACTGTTATTTTATGTATAGATCTTCGTATGTAACAATAAGTGAGTGTGTACTTTTATTTTATATTTAGATCTTTGGGTATATGCTGCCAAGTTTGAATTTGAGGTCAATGCAAATCCATCAACAGCCAGGAATCTGTTACAGCGGGGCCTTAGATTTAATCCTATATCAAAGAAACTGTGGCAAGAGGTAAACATTTAGCATTACCGCTTTATTTTCAATTCATTATTAGAAAAGTAGAATTTGCTCTTTTGTACTTGCAAATATATTCAAATTCTGTTTTAGTTTTAATCTTTCTCTCATTTTGTATTGATAGATTTGAAATGTTTAGAAAGGTAGATGAATAAAATGTGCCACTATAGGTCTCATTGTTGAAAAATACTTTAATAAGTCATTATTTAATTTTTAAAAGCACCTATCTATTAGAAATATAGTTTTTATGCATCTGTCTTTAATTTCTTTTGTTGGAAGGCATTAATCATAGAAATACACAAGTTCCCATTTAAAACTCCAGCTTTACTAGTGTTTTATTCAATGTTTATTGATGTCATTGTGGCATCACTTATTTGTTTATTGATGCTGTATATTTGAACTCCTGAGGGAAAGCAGTCATTGGCTTATAAAAATTATTGTGTAAAACTGGACCCCAAATAGATTCACTAACAATAGAGACAATTTATGTAAAACTCAAATCCAATCAACCAACTTTTCTTGATATGTGCACTAGCCATTTTCATTTTGATGTATCTTTGAACAATGATCTTGTAACAGTTAGGAAGCTTACTTAAGTTTAAATTTATTTATTCAAGATAAAACATAAACAGTAATAAGGAAGCTTGAAGAGATGAATTGCTGCTGTAATATAACTAGGAAAGTGGTAACATAGACTACACTTATTACTTGTCGAAAATCATCAATTATTACTCTCACAGCACTAGACATTGGACCAAACGTAACTTTCTTTTTCCCGATTTCCATACCCAAATTGAAAATAAGGATACAGATTTATTCCCTGTGAAAAGATATGCATCTTCAATTATTAGTGTCAAAAATAATTCTCTTTTTTTGTATCTATATGTTTGATAAACCGTCTAAATTTTATATTTATTTCTTTTTGCAGTATTTCAGATTTGAGTTACTGTTTGCAGAAAAGGTAAGACTTATCATTTATCAACTTTATTAAAGATATAAATGTTACTCAATTTAAATGGTTGATGGAATAAGGAAAAAACCCTCACATTTGGTTATGCTGCTGTTCTTGAACAAAAAACACCAGGAACATTGAGAGGTGCACTGGGTAATGTAATATAAATAACATACTGCAGAAAACATTAAAATCCCAGAAAACATTGATTTTCCCTGCCATTATAAAGCAATAGGTAGGACACCTAGTCTTAAACTCTAGAACAAGTCTTATCATTTATAAACCTGTCTGAACTGAAAAGGCTGATTTGCAGTTCCATTTTATACCAATTATGAAAAGTGCCTACAATAAGAGTCTTTATTCAAATTGTTTATCAAAGAGAGAGAATTAAACGAAAATCAGACTTTTGTTCATCAATCTACAATAGTACATAAGATTGATGAGGTCTGACAACAGTTGTCTAAATCTTGGATGCGATTTTGGGCAAGAATTAGATAAGACATTGTTAGAAGTCTTTCATGTTGATAACTCATCCAGGGCTCAGTGTAAAACTGCAGGAATATTTCACATTTGTAATGCATTGACCCCTGGAGATGGTGTGTTTTCCTTAGGATGCTGAAGTTGCTGGTGTAAATTCAATGATTTTGCAATTCTGGAATCAGGAACAAATCGAATTGGTCAATGTTGTAATTTGCCATGAAATTGATGAATTTCACAAAAAAAGTGTTATATTTATACTTTTTGTTTACTGCTTTGACCATTTTAAATAAGGCAAGTGTTTATCTTAACTAATATTGTAAGAGTATTAACTATACAGACTATTTAGAAGAGTATTACTATATAAACTATGATAAAAGTTTTGTCGTTACATATTGTGATAAGAGTATTACCTATATAGACGATCTTGTTGTTTGTAGATGAGAAAGAGACGTGAAGTGTTGCAGGATCAACAAGAGATGGAGGATAATGCTGAAATGAGTGATTCAGTTCTACAAGGGACGGTCGCTAGTGTGGTGTATGATAAAGCACAGGAAGCAGTACCTGGTAATCTCCTATCTATATTGTCTACTTTCACTTTGTATTTGTTCACAGTCCACTATTACATTTCAATATTGAAAGCAATTTCAAACGATAAAGGATGTAAAATGAACTAATCTTTGTGATTAGGGGCTGTTGCTAAGTCTCAATTGTTGCTTTATTCTTCTGCAGCAGGTATGTTAAAACACCTATATATGAATGTAGTGATTAAAAGAATTTGTTAGCGTAATTGGCAGTTTCTGCAGACTTTACAAATATTTACTGTCAAAAATATAATAATACCTTTTAGCAATGTTCCTTTATTTTTATGCAGTGTGCAAATCATGTATAAAGACATGTATGGCATTTCTTTATATTAAAACTGTTGATTGTCTTAATTTCAACTTGGATTATCTTTGATGCGGTCACCTAATACAAGGTTGACTGTCAAATCATTATTTTTTACCAAATCTTACAAAAAGTATTAGTGTTAAAGGACTTTTATTTTAAGATCACATAAAAAGAATTGTGACAATTAGAGACATAGTTAAAAACCACAGTTTACCTAACACTTTCTTTCTCAAACTTCTTATATCATTTTCATGCGTTAGTAAATGGTATTTAAACTGCTTTTTTGCTTGGAATTAAACAAATGATTTCAAATAATTAAGAGAGAGTGACCATTGACAATTTTAACTGTCAGAAATACAATTGATGAATTACAACTAAGGCTTTATTTGTTGTTAAGATCATGTGAGTGTTAAAGCATCCATTCTGTATGTTATATGTAGATCGTGTATGTTGGTGTATACAAAGTTTCATGTTTGTTACTTCTTTTTTTGCAGATGATGTGAACTTTATTGTTTCCTTTTTATCCATTTGCCAGAAGTTTGATTTTGCTATGGAAATTGAGGAGAAGATATTGAAAGAGTAAGTGTTGTGTTCATTTCTCTACTTCTTTCAAGCAATGCCATAAGCTGCACAGTATTTTCAGCTTTATTTTGTAGAAGAATTATTGATAACATAGCTTGAGCAACCTTCCACAATGTCTTTAATTGTCATTTGCTGCCAAGTCATTTAGAATAGTCTTAATAAAGATAATGTTTAAAGAAAACCTATTAAAAGCAGTATCAGAAAACTTAATAAAGTATGATGAATGGCAGTTCAAAGATGTCAAACAACAAAAGGAGTAAAGAATGGCGTCAGTTCAAAGAACTACAAGCTCGTTCATTGATAATCATTAGAATAATTTATTACCTTATTTACTACTCTGGATAAAACCGTTTTACTCTGAGGAAACTGGAAAAAAAAAATAAAACTAGGGATGGGACCGATTAATTGATTAATCGATTAAACATCCGACTATCGATTAATTTTTATTAATCGATTAATCGGAAATAAATAAACAGAAATGCCGTTTTTTTCACTTTAAAGGATGAATAAACTAATCAATTCGAAATCAAATAAAGATAGCTAACGAGTGCGAATAAAGGGAATGTAAGGGTCAATCATAACACCTTGTAGTCTGAAAGATGGGTTCATCCGTTATATTTTATGTCCAATTAGCGCTCAGGCGCCAAACAGTATCCAAATTGTCACCCCGTGTCAAACAATAACAACACCAAATCGGCGAATCTTTCACACTTACACCAGTCTATACTCCAATTGTATTTTAATTGGACGTCTGTAAGATTTACTCGAACGATTGTTTCTGAAACCTTTAAATAATCACAAAATGAAGATGTTCCCTCATTCTTTAATGCTTATTCGAGAAACTACTAAATATTTAATTAAACTTCAACGACGAGGCCGCCTTCGAAATCTTCTGTCTGGAAATACTTCAAGAATTCTAGCTGTGCCCGCAACGTCCGTCCCTTCGGAACGCGTATTCTCAACTGCTGGTGTCCTGGTGAACAAACTACGCAACAAACTTTCTCCAATTCCAGTTGACAAGATAATCTTCCTAAACAAGAACCATTCCTATGTGTATTAGTGACTAGATTCGAAATGTGCCTTGTGATCAAATTGGACAAGTTTAACCTCGCCTTAAATTTCGCTTCTTCATTAAAGCAGTCCGTGTATATTTGACATGCGTGTTGTTATTACGGATAACCGGTAACTTTGACAACAGGTAATTAAATTATGCAAACTGTTTTTTCCGTGTTTGATAATTTATTTTTGTTTTATTTTTGTCTTATACTCTCGCTTTACGCAAACCAATGTACCATTGACTTTGATCGTATGCGTGTATGAACAATTTTGCACACACGCAAAGTAAACAACTGAAAACATTGATACTGAACAAAGGCCTCGGACGTATACATGTACAAACCGTTATTCTTTCACCGATTAATCGATTAATCATTGACCGATTAAACAATTAATGAAACAGTTAATGGTTCCCACCCCTACTTAAAACTACACTATGTGTTCGGATTTGCTCTAATGTTGAACTATGTCTGCCCCTGTTATCAAAGGAAATATTTGTTGATGATGCCTTTTTCCTTTCAGTCTGAAGGATAAGTACCCTAATACGTCCGTTACATGGGATGCCCTGGCAAGACAAAGGCTGGATAGAATTGCAGGGACTTTCACAGGTGAGAAATGATTGCATCATCCCAACAGATTTATTTTGATAGTGGAAATTAAATCTCTGCATTCGGAAATGTGCAGGATCTAAAAATTACAGGCAAGATTTCAATGTTTGGAAGGATGTCATCTTTGTTAATTGTAACCTCTTTCTTTAGGTTATATACAATCTTCATTAGTGAATGCTATTTTAAAATCATCATCTTGTTTTAAATCCTTAAGGAAGTCATTTTATTGATTCTACCAGCTGTTATACAAGTGGTTTTATCTTACCCACAGGTGTGATGAAATTGGAAAATAATCTTCTGAAGGGGCAGAAAACATGGTGGGAAAAGGAAAAATTGCTCGTCACGAGCAATTTATCCTTCTCCCTCAATGTTTTCCGGAGTCGTCTGCAACGAACTGGTTAAATGTTTTTATTGTTTGGTAATGTGTTAAATGACAAGAAGCTTGAGAAGAAGTGAGTAATTATTCCACATGGTGACAATATTTCATGCTTGTATTTTAGATGGTAAGAATGCAGAGAAGGAATTCCATGCTGTTTATGAAGAAGGAGTCCAAGCTGCCCCAACAGGTAGGACTGTTTATTTCACCCCCCTTCCTTTATATATACATGTTTAAACACACCTTTAGCTGGCGTCAAGAGAAACAATCATGGAAAGTAAGGAATTGCTTCAAACAAGCAATTTCACAACTTAAAAAAGATGACACTCTGGTGTTTCACTATCTGTTTTCAGGATTGACATGGTCTTATGTTGAGTCATACAATCTGGTGGTTTTTTTAAAAATATTTTTTAGTCTAAGGGAGATCAATGTGATATGAATTCAGCTACTGAAATAACATGAGTTGTCTTTTTTTTTATCCCTGGTACATAATATGAATTCTTTTGATCCTATAAGTGTTCTTGCTTTAATGCCGTCTCTGTTCAGGGATGGTGAACTCTGAATTAACTCACTTGTCAGTAGATGCCAAAACACAGGATTTTGGACAAGCAAGGCTCTACAGACAGTTGATTTTGTCACCCCTGCTGTTAAAAATAATTTGATTTGCAATAGACAACAATTAAAACACAGCGAAGACTTTTATAAGAAAAGAAATTTCTGAAATTTTTCATAAATTTATGGTAAGGTTTTAAGCATTGAATTTTTTTTTTAGAAAAAAGCTCATGGTAAGCTAATTATACTTTTGACATGGAGTTTTCAATGTGCATATGCTGCAAAGACATTTAAACCATATCCAAAAGGTCTAAAGTGTACTGGTTTTGTGGATTTTGAAAACATGAATGACAGATTGAGATGGATTGATCGAGGAAAATAACCATTTAAATTTACATGTTGCCTAATTAGATGAAGTATAATTTACATGTCTGCAGGAGATGCTTTTAACCCTTATAGTGCTGGAACTGACTTCATGCTTATGCAAACAGGTTAGATCCAGGCCAGCCAGTTAATTGGCGGCTGGCCTTTGATCTAACCTGTCTGCTACTCTGAGTATCTTTCCTCAACGAAGTTAAGCAGATATTCAAAGTTTTGGAAAAAATAGAAAATACCCAGCATTCTAAGGGTTGTCAAAAAAGACTTTGGGAAAGAAAGAAATTTCTCACATTGATGTTTTTCTCTTTTTTCAAGTCAAATCAGGTCTGTGGGAGAAATGTTTATCCTGGATTTCTGTTAAAGGATATATTGCTGATACATGTATGAACAATTTGTTTTTTTTCGCTAGATTTACTCTTATTCTAAAAGCGGAAAACATTCAAATATATTTTATTTCCAGGGATGTCTTAAAAACTTGTCAGTTTTGAATAATTACAAACTTGGGGTTTGTCAACAAATGAAATGCAAATTTGGACAAAAAGCTTCAAGCAATTTCTTTTCAAACCTGATTAACAGGCCCATTAAAAAGGATTTTGTGTTTAACCCTTTCCCAAACAACAATTTTTATAACTGTCCCAAATTGAAAGAGTTTGCAGACGACATTTCAAAATGTGATGAATTGAGAAATAATATTCTGATAGGGCAGAAAACAAAGTGGGAAAAGGAAAAGTTGCTTGTTACGAATAATTTCTCCTTTTCCCACAATGTTTTCTAAAGTTGTCTGCAACAAAGTGGTCAAATGTGGTTATTGTTTTGGAAAGGGTTTATCGAATTTGAAGGATCAGTAGATAACAATACTATAGAAGGACATACAGTGTTTGTGGTAATAACAATAAACAGTTAACAGGAGAGGAGAAAGCTTGAAGCAAGCAAATTTCTAATTTTGTCAGAATGGTTTATTGTATCTTGCCTAGGTTTCATTGAAGTATTAATTATATTTAATGAGAAAAATTGAGAAATTTATCTTTTTGTATGAAGTCTCATTTTCAAAATGAAAGTACAAATTTATTCTAAAATAGAAGAGTGGTTCTCAGCCAATTCAATTAGTTTGTACCAGATCGAAAATGCAATACATTTTACCAAATGAGTTTTATTTGATGTCAGATGCATTTTTATCATTCCAAGTTGTCTTGAATTTACATCAAAAATCACTAATGATCAGACTTCCCCTGCAATTTAGGCATCCATTGTGAAAGTTTTATTTAGCACAATAAAATCTTGAACCAATAACACTGTCACATTGGGTAATGGATTTACGCAATAAACACAGAATTGTGTGAAATGTTTTCCGTGCATACTCAAACTGAATTCCTTTCTTCATTCCATCCTTCATGATTAACCCATTACAAAACAATAACGACTTTTGACCAGTTTGTTGCAGACTACTTTAGAAAACATTGAGGGAAAAGGAAAAATTGCTCTTAACGGGCAATTTCTCCTTTTCCCACAATGTTTTCTGCCCTATCAGAAGATTACTTTCCAATTTCATTACATTTTGAAATGTCGTCTGCAAACTCTTTCAATTTGGGACAGTCGTTTATTTGGCGTTTGGTAAAGGGTTAAGTGCAGATATGGGACATGTGAACTAAACTTTGATAGCCAAAGATTTCGAAAGCCATTATTGTTTGAGCTTAGTAGAATAGATTCTCGTAGTGAAATGATTCTGAATCTGTTACCCCATAATACCTCTCTTTAACCCATTACCAAACAATAATGACATTTTACCAGTTTGTTACAGACAACCCTGTAAAACATTGTTGGAAAAGAAGATATTGCTCTTAATGATTAATTTCTCCTTTTCCCACAATGTTTTCTGCTTTATCAGAAGATTATTTATCAATTTCATCACATTTTGAAATGTCATTAGCAAATTCTTTCAGTGAGGGACAGTCTAAAATTTGGTGAAGGGTTTAATGCATCTGCTGCCTAAGATAAATGATTCCTATTGAACAACTTTTTGGTCACAATTGTTTCTGCATAATAGCATATAGAAAATGTATTTCTATTCATGCTCAACCTTTTCATTTGTTATTGTTTTCAATTTGGTGAAGTAATAATAATTCCATTATTAGGAAATGGGTAGTGATCATGTTAATTGATGAAATGAGAATTTGGTAGACAGCCTTTTGTTGGAAAGTGATCTGCTACATAGAACTTGAGGGTATCAGCATCACTTATGATACAACTGTTTCTGTTCGCAATTTCAATTAAGAATTGAAAAGGAGAAATTGCCATGAAAAGGAGAAATTGCTTATGAGTGCAAACTCTCCTTTTCAGACCATAGTTTTATGCTACCAAGTAGCATTCTACACTTATTTACAATGTTAGTGTATTTTTAATTGCTGTAATATTCCTACTTTGATTATTGTATTTTCAAGTACCTACCAAATATTATGAAAGATGTTTGTACATTCTGTTTTAGGCTGTTTGCTATTTTTTTGTTTTGTTTTTCAAAGTTCAAAGTAATCAATTGTTAAGATATAGACTGACAGATGGATAACAGAAATAAACTCCTATGAATTCCTCTCAGTTGTCAGAAAGTGTCTCTCTTTCGTTTGTATTTGTGTTGTCAAACAATAAACCTTTTCTCTCCAAAGAAAATTTGTGACATGTCTAAATTGAAAGCTGCAGTAGATCACAATTGGAAAATATTATAAAGTGATTTTATGATTTGTAAATTATCTTTTTTTTACTATGCTCTTTTTAAGTATGATTTGTTTTAACTTTACCTAAAGTATGAATAAAGGTGAAAGAAAGATATTCAAATTCTGTACTTCCTGATACATTTCTGGTTGTGTTATCCTGCCACAGGGCCTGATAATGTTTTCAATCATGACTTGCACAACTATTTTCTCCTATGTAATATTATTCATTTCTGGTTGTGTTATCCTGCCACAGGGCCTGATAATGTTTTCAATCATGACTTGCACAACTATTTTCTCCTATGTAATATTATTCATTTCTGGTTGTGTTATCCTGCCACAGGGCCTGATAATGTTTTCAATCATGACTTGCACAACTATTTCCTCCTATGTAATACCATTCATTGTATTCATTGCTTTTATTTTATTTACACAATTTAATTTGTGAGAGAGAAAAAGCGATATTAAGGGAATGTCATCCAGTTTTTTTTGAGGAATTGGTTTAAATAGATTAATAAGCCTTGATATTACATTTGAACTTCTAAAATTCAAACTGCTTTTTTTATCTCTTGGAAAGTTAGATAGATAGATAAGAAATCCTTTTGTCTTAAAGACCCTAATATGAAAAGTAGGTTAAATTCACATGTCAGATTTGAACCCTTATAGTGCTGGAACCGACTTCATGCTTATACAAACAGGTTGGATCCAGGCCAGCCGCCAAGTAAATTGGGGGCTTGCCTGTGATCTAACCTGTTTGCTACTCTGAGTATTTCCTTATCAAAATTAAGCAAATATTTAAGGTTTGGGAAAGCAGACAACACAAAAAATTATTTTTTGGAAAATTACCCAGCATTATAAGGGTAAAGGTTGTCCACTCATTGCAGTGCTTGTGTAAGTCCCCCAAATTAGTTTAAGGAGTTACATTAGTTTTGCCCATAGTCATTGCTTACTGATTGATCGCTGAAATGGCGTTGGATCTTAGAATGAAATGAACAAACATTCCCAGTGTCCTGTGTCAGAGCTTATGTCACAACATTATGTTTAATGTGTCACTAGTGTCATTGCATGTTGGGAAACAAATGCCTTCAGTGTTAGAATAAAGGTTAACTCCTTACTGTGTAATAAAACACTTTGCAACTTCTGTTGCAGAAGACTATAATTATTTATCTTTTTGACATAAAGAAAAAATTCATTGTAATAACTAACTGCTCTGGTTGTCACAAGTTTTTTTTACCCAATATCATAAAAATAAGTATTTTTTTTTTTCTGTTTCTTTGCCATTGTCTGCAATTGCTTTGAATTTTGACAAGTAACAGATTCCCTTATCGAGGGATCAGTGCAATACTATAGTTAGTGCTTCATGTTTATGTTCATGTTTATGAAGCTCTTACTATAGTATTGCACCAAACCCTAGTTATTGGGAATGGATATAGGTATTTGATAAACACCATTCAACCTTACAACCTTCCTGTGCAAGGACATGGCCTTAGATATGTCACGCTGTCACCAGTTTGTGTGGTTTCCCAGTAGAAGTCCTGTTTCAATGTGACATGCAATGTCTTTTGGTGTGACATGCGATATATATTAACCCTTTACCAAACGCCAAATTATTGACTGTCCCAAATTGAAAGAGTTTGCAGAAGATAATTCAAAATGTGATGAAACTGAAAAATGATCAGCTGATAGGGTAGAAAACATTGTGGTAAAAGGAGAAATTGCTCGATTAGAGCAATTTTTCCTTTTCCCCCAATGTTTTCTTAAGTCATTGGCAACAAATTGGTCAAATGTTGTTATTGTTTGGTAAAGGGTTAATAGGGGTCTGATTGTCCTAATGGTTGGAGTACTGGGTACCATTTGATCTTACATTTTATTCTGAAAATTTGCAAATGTTCAAAATAATAATCCCTCTTACTTCAATATTTCAATATTGGGCTAAACAACATTGCTAAAGTAACACATCATTCATTCGAATCGTCTCTCCGAGACATTTCCAATGGAGTGTCACATTGCAATATTTTACTTTCATTTAAGAAACAATTCTTGTTTGTCAGTTTTGACTTACACAAATATTTTTGTTAAGTTGTTAAGTAAAATTGTAGCCTGAACTTGAAACCACAAGGTCCTTTTCTCTGTGTGGGTTCAAGACATGCTAGTGGTAGATTTGATTTTCTATGGGAGGTGGTCTCCGTGCTAACTAATGGCATGTTGATGTTTTACTCAACCTGGCCAGTCCATAAAGACTGTTTAGCTTGGAGTCTCTTCCATTCATGATGAGCATTGCAATATAACTTTAAAGATGTTGTACTGATGAAGAAAAAAACCCAATGAAATAAACAACCAAAACCTTTTGCAAAACCCATCCCTTGATACATTGTCTTAGACTGGTCATAAGTTGAAAGCAAAAAAAAGGTACCATTTACAATGTTAGTTGATTAGCAGTTGCTCTGTGGCATTGATATGAAACTGGTGTAACAAACAATAAGAAAGGCTCATTTTAAACGATTTTTATTGTCGCGATGGTTTTATTAAGACACCTGAAAGCTGATGAGCGTTGTATACAAAAAATATTCACAGGTAGAATTGAGGCACAATATGAATGTTTTGAGAAGAGACTTTGAAGTCTAGTTGATAAGAAGGCAAACTTCAAATACAGTTATCCCCATTTCAAATACTCACTTGACTAATATTTATTCTGAAGTTTCATGAAGTTTATCAATGACTCAAATAAATTGTTTTGATGCATGGACATAAATACTCACTAAGTTAAATTCCTTAGATTTCATTTGGCAGAATGAAAACTTGCTTCATTTTGGCAGAATGAAAACTCATTTTATTTGGCAGAATTGAAACTCATTTTATTTGGCAGAATGAAAACTTATTTTGATTTGGCACAATATTAAATGTTTCCTATGGTTGAAAATCCAGATAATTTGTTTATCATCTAAAGATTTCTGTGATATTAAAAAGTCATTGATGAAGTGTTTATAAGTTATAGTTCATTAATTAATCTGGAAATGCAACAAAATGAAAAAATGATTAAATTAGGCATACACCTTTAAACAAAATAAAGCACAAGTAACCATCAACCAAGTCCCCTATTTGTGATAGACAAGAATAAATTTGTTTGTCACCAAATAAGAGTGTTTTTTCATGCAGCAAAGTTGTGAACTCTTGATAGTAGTTTCAAATAGAAAAAGTAAAATACTCATATATTTACATTTAATGGGTAAGATTTGGAAAACTTTGTAAGGAAATATCAAACTCTGAAATTATTCTTTTCTTATAAAGTTTTTGTTTGAATACTGTCAAATGTCTTAAAAATTTCTGCATCCGGGATAATCATTAATAATAAATCAAGAGATTATGAAAAAAAGAAACCTTTCTCTCTGAGGCCCAATTTGGCAGGTATTCAAACTGTGTGTGTTTATTTACGTGTTATGTAAACCGGGAATGTTTACTGAGGGTGCACGTTTTATTTGATATTGGTCGGGCTGTCATTCGTGTTTCAAACGTCCCTTGTTCTCACAGAAGTTTGAGCATAGAGCCGTGAGATAGCATGCACGCCTAATCAATTGTTGCTAAGTTGGAGGTTTCTGTCTGGAGTCAAGAAAAACATGTTTATAAATAATTTCAATTGGCAACTTTGTCAATAGAAGGCACTGTTGATAAAAAAAGTAGGCTTGGTATCAAGATGTTAAGTAAAAAAAAATCTTAGTTCAGCCCTGAATTACATATTTATTTGACTACAGATTTAATGAATTTACAAACCTCAAGTAAAATTGCGACAAAATTTGGCAATACATCTGATGAAAATGAAAAAAAAAATTGGCAATCAGATTGCTCTTAAAAAAAATACTTATTTTTTTCTACTTTTCTGTGCTGACTTAGATAATTACATGCCAGAAAGCAGACAGCAGCTTGAAAAGACATATGTTCAGTACAAGCTATAAGGATGCACAGCTGTACTCAATACTGTGATAAGATTTGAATCGTGTTTGTTCAAGTCTTGTTTAGATACACCTAAAGCATACCTTAAGTATATAATGTGGTGAAAAGAGAACTTCCTCCTATTAACAAGCCTGATACAGGTTTTTTAAATACTGTTATTTGCATCCATGAGGTATCATTAAGAGAATGTTTGTTTTTTAGCTGTCTTGTGTAGCAATTTGTAATACAAAAAGTATAACATTTTGTTTTAACAAAAGTGGAAAAATGGTTAGAGTAAATGTTTATATTGACATAATTGTTAATGTTTACACATTTCATCCATCATATGGAAGTTTGTCATCAATCCAGACATAAAGCTATAACCGAAGACAAAGATGCCATGACAAAAACATCTTGATGGTATTGGGTAGAAACCTGTGCAAGAGGATAAATTGCAAATAAGAAGCTAAGTAAACCTTTGTTGCAATAATTCCCTTGCAACACATGTGTCGAAGTGAAGTACCATTGACTAAATCATCAAGTTAGTTATTAAGTCATTTATCTAAACCTTTTCCAAATGAAGACCAAAAATCCTTTGCAGCAGATGACAGGAAATTAGATTTAGAAATTATTGTTGAAAAAAGGAAAATATGCACATTGAGAAATTTACTCTTTTTTCAATAAAAACATATGTCCTATCATGGGATTATTTTTCAAATATATTTTCATTTTAATTTGAAAATTAAATAAAAAAAAAAGAAAAGTGTAAAGTTTTGCTAAAATAAGTCATTCCTGCAAAAAAAGAGATTTCTTAGATGATAAAATCTTTTATGTGCTGTTTGTTCATGCTGCCTGTCTGTGTCTCAGTGTTTAGATAGGTGCAATTGTAATAATGGATTATTTTATTAAGGGGTTAACACCGGTAACGGTAGCCTACCTGTGATTGATTAATATTAAATATGGGCGTAGACATTTCATTTGATCAATACGATATCTATTAAATTACGTTATCAAATCAAACAACAAATTACCTGCAAGCTCCACCCTAATTTGCTGGGACAGGCTGACTTTAACGACTGAAATTAAATTCTCAAAATTGAATGTGCGTGTTTTTTTATCAATCTAGTTCTAATCCCTGTATTATTATTGCAGTGGGGCCTCCGTAGCCTAATACATTGTAGTTAAAAGTGCAGAACTTACTGTCACATTACCCCTTTCCGCATGAGAACAAATCCTGGTGACAGCATTCAGTTTTTCAAGGGAGGCAGTGTCTCGATTACCCCTTTCCACTTGGGTACAAGTCCTGGTGACAGCATTCGGCTTTTCAAGGGAGGCAGTGTCTCGATTGAATTATGGGATGCAAATGATTCTAGCTGGCTTGACCAGCCCTTATGGGCATTTGAGCATGTGGGTCTTCTTCCAGCATTAAGAGTCGGGCATTGCAAAATAACAATTAATTGCGCGCTTTAAAACCCATATGAAAGAATAAATCAATTATATCTGTTATGTCTGAAAAAAGATATTTGTATGATTTCTGCTTTTGCCAATTTTTTCTATTTCCATTTTCAATGTGAACCTACGTTTTTTCTTAACCCTTTCCCAAACAATAACAACATTTGACCACTTTGTTGCAGACGACTTTAGAAAACATTGTGGGAAAAGGAGAAATTGCTCGTAACGAGCAATTTTTCCATTTACCACAAGGTTTTCTGCTCTTTCTGAAGAATATTGTTCAATTTCATCACATTTTAAAATGTCATCTGCAAACTCTTTCAATTTGGGACAGTCGAAAATTTGTTGTTTGGGAAAGGGTTAAAGCACAAGAATGATCTATTCATGCTTTCAGTTCAGACAAGTTACACAAATTTTAACTGAGGAAATAATGTACAAATAATGCAGCCCAGGTGTACCATTAAATATGGATATTCCAAATTCAATACCTGAACCAGTTCCCCCATATGGTGATATTTTCAATTGGAAACCAACAACTTAAATCAATTTGAGGGTTCAGTGCAAGACTATAGTAAGTGCTTCATAAATATGAAGCACTTACTATAGTTTTGCATTGAACTCTCAAATTAATTTGTATGAAGTACAGAACTTGCTTCTTGAAAACTTTTTAAAAGAGAATATTCTCAATTTGTCACTGGATTTCTTTTTGGTTTCAAGCTTCTTGCTTCCAGGTGGCAAAGTGAGACCTTTGTTGTGAGGTTTTCTGCATTTGTCACCAACATTTCTTTGGTCTTTTACTTTAGCAGCAACTATTTGAGTCCACTGTTGCAAGCTCTCTAGCATTTATCACATGAATAAGTCTGTTAGTGTTCGTTGAGTCCTGAGTCTGTAGTGTAAGCGCAACAAAGCCAGATCGTTGTTCCAAGCTATTTCCTGAGTCTTAGTGTAGATCGTTGAAGCTATTTCCTGAGTCGCAACAAAGCCAGATCGTTGTTCCAAGCTATTTCCTGAGTCTTAGTGTAAGCGCAACAAAGCCAGATCGTTGTTCCAAGCTATTTCCTGAGTCTGTTAGTGTAAGTGCAACAAAGCCAGATCGTTGTTCCAAGCTATTTCCTGAGTCTGTTAGTGTAAGCGCAACAAAGCCAGATCGTTGTTCCAAGCTATTTCCTGAGTCTGTTAGTGTAAGCGCAACAAAGCCAGATCGTTGTTCCAAGCTATTTCCTGAGTCTGTTAGTGTAAGTGCAACAAAGCCAGATCATTGTTCCAAGCTATTTCCTGAGTCTGTTATCGTTGTTCCAAGCTATTTCCTGAGTCTGTTAGTGTAAGTGCAACAAAGCCAGATCGTTGTTCCAAGCTATTTCCTGAGTCTGTTAGTGTAAGTGCAACAAAGCCAGATCGTTGTTCCAAGCTATTTCCTGAGTCTGTTAGTGTAAGTGCAACAAAGCCAGATCGTTGTTCCAAGCTATTTCCTGAGTCTGTTAGTGTAAGTGCAACAAAGCCAGATCGTTGTTCCAAGCTATTTCCTGAGTCTGTTAGTGTAAGTGCAACAAAGCCAGATGGTTGTTCCAAGCTATTTCCTGAGTCTGTTAGTGTAAGTGCAACAAAGCCAGATCGTTGTTCCAAGCTATTCTTCATTTGTCACCAGAGTTTACGAGTGTTCTGCGTCAGATGCGATAAAGCAAGTCAATATGAAAGTGTATTGCATTGATGTTTACATTTTCAGTGTCAACAAGAATTCTAAAGCATAATATTTTTGCAACAATACTGATCTAACAAAAGAAAAACATATCAATACATTGTAATGAAAGACAGGATCTTCTCTTGAATATTTTCCAATCGTCTGGGAGTTTCAACTTTGAGCATTGACTGCATCACCAGACTCTGGCCCAGTTTGAGTCATTTTAACAAGTTATTTACTGACAACAGCATTTAAACCCTTTTAAAGCAAATTTTACTGTAAGGTCATAAAAAAATTATTTTATACATCAATTTCAAAATTCATTAATCTTTTTACTGTTTTGCCATTTTAATGGAGAGTGGTGTAGTTTTGTAAAGCTTGGAACTCTGCTTTACATATTGACAAACACTGAAACTATTAATCTTTAATGAAATAAAAACAATTGAGTTGATTGGAATATGGTTTAAATACTTTTACTTCTATGAATACGGTTAACTAATTCCCACATATTGAGGGTTCATTGGAAGACTATAGTAAGTTCTACACTTGTGAAATATTTACTATAGCATTGCATTGAATTTTTCATATGTAAGTTTTTGAATTGTTCAAATAGAAAGCAACAAAAATCAAGCAACAAAAAACATAATACATTTTTTCAAAGATATTTGGTTAAAACTATTGGACAAATAGACAATTTGCTCATTAAGAGCCTTTATTTTGTTGTTTATTTTTGTCCCTGTAGTTTCTGAAGTCCACCGAAGCATATACATTAGAATGAGGTAGCATGGAGTTCAAAAAGACAAATAGTTAGTTACCGTAAAAGAGAAGCAAGCATCAGTTATATTGTAGCTTAATCAAACAAACACTGTCGTTTTGGAAAAAAGAAAAACTTTTGAAAATTGTTTCTGCGCAAATGAGAAAATTTGAAAGTCAAATTAATGTTGTTTAAACAATACAGTTTGTGTAGAGCATAATTAATTCAATAGTCAAAATATCTCAGTGCATACAGTCTATATGTGGTAGGTCACACAACCGTTGCAACACTTTTGGATTTAAATACATTTTAATCCTTTCCCAAACAACAAATTTGACTGTCCCAAATTGAAAGAGTTTGCAGACAACATTTCAAAATGTGATTAAATTAGAAAATAATCTTCTGATAGGGCAGAAAACATTGTGGGAAAAGGAAGAATTGCTCGTTATGAGCAACTTCTCCTTTTCCCACAATGATTTCTAAAGTAGTCTGCAACAAAGTGGTCAAATGTTGTTAATGGTTGGGAAAGGGTTAAATCACTGTAATATATAGGCTCGAAAATCTTAAATATTTGCTTAGTTTGCTTCCAATGGCTTTTCTCCAGTGCATATCATACAGGCGTATTATAACAGCTCTTGTACAGTTTTAAAGAAATTCAGTTTTAAGTTCTAAATATCCTCACATCTGTTAACAAGCAGCTTTAATCACTAGACTTTGGTACACTGTAACTATGTAGTTGCGAAGATGACTTCAATATGTAGCCAACATTTAGAGGAAATCAGTATGAAGTTGGCACAAACTTACAAGTTCCCTCATGTCTACTTATTCTCACAAACCTTCACATTGGGATAAAAGAAAAAAAAGATCCATTGAGATTAATAGGATTGATTGTATTATAAAGAGCATTAGTTTTGGGTTTAGATGAACCAGTTCTGTAGATTCAGGAAATCTTTTCAATCAAACAGACTGTATAAGGCCACTTGTGTCATCTAGTAACAAATATTGTACCTCCTTTTCCATGTAGGAGAGTTCTTGGCGTCCATCTTATTTCCTGAGAACAAGCCTTTGTATGCTGAGATTAAATCATATTTTAAGGACATCCTCGTTTTATTTATACCCTCATATGGAGTATTTTGACGCTTCTATATTGAGAACATTTGCAGATAACAGTTATGAAGTATAAAAAGAAAGCTTTTTTGTTGTGAAATTGAAAATAAACCATTACGATGAAAGAAGGAAAAGCTAATTATAAGCTTTTTTATCATAGAGGTATTGAGCGTAGTTTATTGCATGTCCATCACAGTGTATCTAACATCCATGAATAATCATGAACAGTATCTTAAATGAAATCACAATGTTATCATATGACATGTTATTGGAAGCGTCCTTGAGAGACGATTCCAATGATGTGTTACTATTCAATATTGCTTTACCCAATATTGAAATAAGAGGGGAAGTTGCTTTGAACTTAAGCAAATTTTTAGCATAAAATGTTGAGTTGAACGGTACCCTGGTGTGTTAAAAAGTTAGTAAAGGGTTAGACGCATTTAAAGAAATTGTGTTCATAATTATCAAAGTTGCATTAATCCTGTCTTCTCAAAACTTTTTTACACAAAGAAATTGCTTTGAAAATTGAATTCTCCCAGACACATTGAAATTACCATTGAAACGCTTACATGAACAAAAAGATTTGGAGTTATTTGAAGTAGCTGTAAAGAAAGAAATTCTAACAGTACATAATTGAATTAAACTGCATTTAACCGGGTTGTGTCACTCAATTTGTGGTAAAATACACAATAAAACACTTTGGGATGAAAGTCTGAAGATGGTTAAACCCTTTCTTTGTTGAAAACCACATTTCTGAGACTTTGTTACAAATTAGAAAATTGATCTATAAGATCAAACTTTGTCACACTGTCAGCAGCTTTAGTTGAGGAGTTAATCAATTGGCTGTTTTCTTAGATTATAGTAACCTTTATATTTGTTGTTTTCCTCTGTATAATTAAATGTTAATGCTGAATTCTTTTCTCGATGTTTTATTAACGTGATAGTATGAATTAAAAGCAACCAACTCTTTGTTTGTCGACCTTAAACCTTTAATAAACCTTTTATAAAATATTCAATAGATTTCTCTCTGTTGTCAGTTTTGATAATGGACATTTTATAACCCTAGACTAGTACTATGCATTATGGTCCAAGTACAATGTAATTATTTAGGAAAATTTTGTTTCGGCGTAGCTTTATACTATGTATAAATCAATTATATTTCTTTCACTTAATGACTACATTACACGCGAAATGTTTCCTATTATTCAATTCCCTAATATGGGACTTTGGAACTGTTTCAAAATGAAAGCTTCATCAGATAACAATTAAAGGATATAAAAAAAGAATAGTTTTTCCATGAAATCAATACAAACTCTTGAGATTGAAGGAGAAATTGCCCTTTACAAGTACATGTAGAAGTAGTGTCCCCTTGTGTAACAGTGGCTTCCTTACTCTTCCGCTGAAGGTAAGTTAATGAAGTACAAAATAACACAGGGACAATGTCGTTGGACATACCTATATTATTTAAAAAGTATATAATGATGATATAGTGAGGGTTCAGTGCAATACTAAAGTAAGAGCTTCATGTTTGATAGGTATTTGTCAAAAGACATTGGCTCCTGTGCAAAATAATGGTTAAAACATCACTCCATTTAACCCCATCACTGCAGAGTACAGAACACGAAAGAAATCACTGTGGTATGCTCCTAATGAGCAATTAATCTCTTGTATCATAAAGAATTTTTTTTTAAACAGTTTTATATCATCTTCTGTTCCTTTTTTTTTTACCTGTCCAAATGGAGGAAGGGCTTAAGGAAAGATGAGTGCTTTGCTTAATCATGAAACTAAAACTTTGAATAACTGTTGGCATAAGTATCATAGATTTGGTTTTAAAGTAAAGGACTTACATTTGTATTGCATTAGGTTTTTGTCTTGAAGACTTATCAATATGCACTGTTCATATCTTATCCATTTCTCCATTAGCTATCATGTTGATTTACATTCAGCAGACATTATGATTTAATATCAACAGCAAACTTTACTCTTGTTGGTGCTGTTCAAACAAAATTTTATGTCATTTGAGCAGATGAAATTTAAAATCATTTTGAGGGAAAGGGAACCTTTTTGAATGCAAATCCATTTAAACCAAATTCTTCATATTCTTAAAATGATACAAATTAAAACATTCTGATTAACAAAATTTGCAGATTTACAATAATTAATGATTCTTTTTCACTGTGTGTGTGTCTGATACAAAAATATACCAGAAAAGCACAGACAAGGGCTCACCTTTTATCACCTTCCTTCATATATTAACATTTAACACAACTACACCATAGTATTTTAGAAACTTCTTTGATTAAAAGGCTAAACTGCTTGTCACAAAATCTTCTTTTGTCACAACAATTTCTTTGATAAAAAATGTATGTGTTTATGTTTGAAAGTTGTCTGTATCTGATCTCAATTTGAGCCTGTGACAAAATCTTATATGAAGAAATTGTGATAATTAGGGAAGGGTGTATGCGCATCATGTGAGTGATTTACCTGGTGCATTCAAATTGAAGAAATGGTGATAGGAAGTTATATATGGTATTTATGGCCATAGTCTGTTTGATATGATCTCACAAATGCCTGATTTACTGAGACTGATTATCACAGGTCAACAGTAACGTCTCTCTGATCAATCATCTTAACCCATTTCCTGAAATATTCATTTGTGTCTTGTTCAAATTGAAAACAATTATAGACACCAAAACTAGCAAGCATTCAAAATTAAAAACATTTACTTGATGATATAAGTGGAAAGCATTGTGACAAAAGGATGAATTGCTCAATCGGAGCAATTTACTTAACGCCATTAAGTAGAAACCATTGCTCAATGGGAGCAATTCATTCTTTTGTCACAATGGTTTTCAAAGTCTCCTACAGCATAAGGGCCTGGTGACAGCATTTGAGTTTTTCATGAAAGGTAGTCTTCCGACTTAGAGGTCATATGTGCAGGTTGGGTTTATTTCATAAAATTAAAATATGAAGTAAAAGAATCCCATTGAAATTATTTGCAACATTTTAGCATAACGCATTACGCATTACGTCATAAATTACCGTCATAGCGCACCAATTAATAAAAGTTTGTATGACTTACTTCCCTTTGCTGTGACATCACTCGTGATCCACTGAATGCGCCATGTTAAGGGCGTGAAGAGCGATCGCTGGTTAGAATTGGTGTTTTTCTTCAAATAAACGATCCTAAGGTCATTGTTTGGATTGACAGCGCATTTTCTTTATTGAATATGATTCATATTATAAGAATATCAATTTGAAAAAAGACAAATTAATAACTTAACCCGGGAATTTGCATGGGTTTGTCATTGCGTAAACCTGTTCATATGAAAGGAAGGGCTTGAAGTTTGGACGATTTTCCTTGAAATAAATGATTCTTAAATCATCATTTGGATTGACAGTGAATTTTCTATACTGGATATTTTTCATATTATAAGAATATCCATTTGAAAAAAAAATTAGTGACTTAACGCGTGAATTTACAAGGATATGTCATTGCGTTCATATGAAAGGAACGGCTTGAAATTGGGACGATTTTCCTCAAAATAGCAATCCTTTAGTCAATGTTTGGATTGACAGTGCATTTTCTTTATTGAATATGTTTCATATTATAAGAATATTCTTCTGAAAAAAAAGTAAGTGACGTAACGCGTAAATTTGAAAGGATTTGTAAATGTTTTCATATGTAAGAATCGGCTTGAAATTTTGACGATATTTGTGAAAACAGCTATTTTTATTAATATTTGTTGGAAAAAAAAACCACGAGTACTTTTTCGTCAATGATCGTATATTAGCATTAAGGTTTTAATTGAGTAGTAAACAAAGACATTGATCTGAATAAACGAATTGTCTTAAAACCGTACATCGTATATTTATTAACTGCCTGCATTGTCTTATCAATACATGAAATGAAACAGGAGAAGATCATAAATTGCGAACAAACAAACCTTATTATAACCCAACTTACTTGTGATACGAAGGTTATCCTTTAACTCACAATTTCACCACACATCAACTTACTTGTGATACGAAGGTTATCCTTTAACTCACATTTTTACCACACATCCAAATTTCAAAACTAAACACTGGCACATTCAAGAGTATTTGTTAAAATCATCCGGCAACTTTCCAGGGATGTCCACTTTCCAGTAACTCCACCCCCAGTAAGAGGTCTATGATTACGAAATTGATTCCGATGTCGTCTTACTAGATCAACTGTTTTGACTTAAGAATGGTTCTTCATATTCACTTTACATTTATGTTCGTTTTCTCTCGTGTAAGTAGCCTTGACATATTGAGCATTTAATTTTCGGACAGGGTTAATAATTAACAGCTAAAACAAAAAAATCGTCATAGTTTATTTTACTAACAACCTTAAATAAACATATTTGAATTTATTCATTATGATTTTGTAATTTAAATATCAATCTGACAAAACTTGACTTTGATGTTAAAACGTTTTTTGTTGAAAACATAGAGTTAATACCGTTTTGGTGAATACTGATTATCATATACTTATTGAAGTGTCAAACTATTCTAATAGAAAAGACAACATGTTGACTTCTTTGAATATCATAACGACAAAGTATCAGACGTAAGTCAAATTGAGAGATAAATATGTCCTGACACCTTATCAATCCAAACATCCTGTGAGAGTTTGGTCTTAATTGGTTGTAACTTAACAATGGATTCTTTAGCAAAATTCAATTGCCGCGCATTGAAAGTGTGAGATTTGCCGCTTGTTATTTCATGTCTGGAATAGCAGAATGTGTCAGACCTGTTAATTAACAAAAGAGATATTGAAGAGATTAACGCTAGAGGATATCTTTCGCCTAAACAATAAAGGACTTGAGACTTGAAACATACTGTGCAAATGTGGCAGATTGGTGTTAATTTGCATCATGACCCTTAATCCTTGTAATGTCCGATGTTTGTTGATTGACCCTTTGTATGTGAGGTAAACTGACAATAATCGGTCATTCACAATAATCAATTAAATTGTAAACAAAAAGATTATGTTCAAATGTGTAAATTATATATTTAGTGATCTTATCACTAAATTATCAATATAAATTTGTAATAATCATGTTTGAACAAATGCATTTCGGTGTGATATACGTCATTTAAACCAATATAACCAATGGCAAAAAAATGAGGTTTGTGATTTGAATAATTCCGAAAAGCAGACGCTTAAGTTAAGATCGAACCCATTATCATTTGCGTTGATGAGTTCAGAAACAGTTTGCGGATATCAAATATTCATTATTTTGAACTTTCATTCAAAGACAACGCCAGATAAAAGAAACTTGCTTGTTTTAATCGGTTTGTTATCATAGCAATCAACGAACATTTTTCATTTTGTCTCATTTATGTACAATGGCAACGTTTCTACGATTATATTAAAACATAAAACAAGTTTTGCAAATAAGAACAATATGCATTTAAGCGTTTAAAACCCAAAGACATGGCAATACAATAACTTATGATGTTGGATGAAATTAACATATTCTTGCAACCCTTTGAATTCTTACGTAATATAATCGTAAAGCAGCCTAATTAAGTATTCCTAACTAAGTATGTAGTATAGTTAATCTGTTCCAAACAAAACTAGCCTGGCGAGTAAGAGAGTCATTCAAGGAAATTAACTTTCAAAAAAGGTGTAATCAACGTGATTTATCCTTTCTTGAATTTATCTACATTTACACAGTGCAAATTCTATATAAAGATCTAGCAAGACTACACGAGGCCCTAACACCCCAAACTAACAGTCAGGAATTGTTTTAGTCACGAACATCAGTTCACCACAACGTTAATTTTGAAAAATATTTTCCTTTACCTGAGATCATGTGGGAAACAGCGTAACAAAAGCACTTCAGGCTTAAATTATCATTAGCAACTTGGTACATTGGGTAATAAAACAACGACTTTTGATAGATATTTGGGGTCATTCCGAAATACAATGTACACATTCGCGCGTCACACCAATGTCTTGACACATGATTGTATGCTTTATCGCTTGATTGGTGTTTGAAAGTGAGATTAGCTTTGTCTGGTTTGCATTGACAGTCTTGAAACCAATACATCAAGGTAAAGTGAATGTTGTCGGTGTGTTTCAAAGAAGGGAAAATAACAGTAACTCAATAAGTAGAATGAATTTGAAGCGTCTTCACCTGTATAAATTACTTTGAATTGAGTCCGATCATTTACAGATCAATAAAATCAATTCTCTGGAAACGCCTAACAATGCGTAAACTTGCCGTCTTCGAAGTAAAAGTAACACAGCCTACTGTTCTTGTTTGGGGAATATATCTTTTGCTTATTTGTAAAGTAAACACGGTCCAGTTTACTTATCGAAACTTTTTGCAGCTTTTATGTTCGTCGGAAAACGGGAGAAACTCGCATCCCTGCGACCAAAAGCAGAATAACACCAGAAGACCTGTCAAAATACCATATTCAATATCCAATTTACGTTTCCCAAAACACAATTCAACACTTAAAATGTCCGAAATTTGTGCAAAAACACCGTCGTTACTGAGAACTAGATTCTTCTTACTGATAGTTCATATGACTTTGAAGCACAAATGACGTCACAACAAGGGAGATGTCATTCACAAAAATCGATAAAGGTGAATAAAAGTAGTCAAAAACAACATTTTTCGCTTCTGTATGAGAAATAAATCATTACCTCCGTCATAACGAAACCATAACCTAATTCAAAAATTAAAGAAAATTTTGTTTATCGGGAAATATGACCTTTAACTTACGGAATGCTGATGGTTCTACCCAGCTTGACTGGCTCTTATGGGCAGTTAGATATGGGGGTCTTCCTCCATCATTAAGAGTCAGACATCGCAACATAACTGAAATACTGTTGAAGTGATGTAAAACTCCATGTAAAAAAACAAAACAGGATAAGCAGCAGATTATGGTATTATATTGTAAAGGGTTAAATCTGTACAATATAATAGATCTTACATCCAAAATTAAAAGCAGAACAGCCAGAACATGATAAAAGTTCTGAAAATACCATTTACAGATTAGATATTTATTTTAAAGGAACAATAACCTGGATGAACACTTTCTGCTTTTCCTGCAATACTTAGAAATTGTCTGCAGCAGACCAGTTTATTTCAGATCTGGCAAAAAAGTAATATTATCAGTAGACAGCATGTTTTAGAAAAAGTTTTTTCAACAAGACAGGGAACATTTTAATGTCTCTCATCAAGAATGATATAATTTTCATTTAAAGTTGGGTGATATTTTATTTGTAATGTAGGGGAAGACTTTTGATGTGCATTTTTCAAAAATAAAGTTAGACAACAGCAGAAGTTAGTAGTAATGATAACAAGATTTCTGGACTGATTCCCTAGCTGTTGTTAGAAAATTGAAGAAATAAAAGGAAACATCAACAATAAACCAAATGTTCAATGTAACAAAACGTCATCATGAAAAAGTTTAAAATTTCTTGATAAGTCTTGAAATTATCTTAGATAAATTCTGTATTTGTTTTGACTGATTCCATTTTAGTTGTACATAAATACAATTTTTCGATCGATATTTCTTTTTCAATCAAGGTTGGTTTCTATATTTTTTTTGCAGAAATTAATACAGAATAAGGAAAGATTTATACTTTGATGTTCATTTGATAGGTTCAGTCATATCAAGATTTTGTAATTTAATGTGATCATTGAAGTATGTTTTTTATAGTTATTAGATTTTCCTCCAACATTTAAACCCTTTAACTGGCTGTATTGTTTCCAACCTTGTATTTGCAAATGACTCTAAACAAAATTCTATGATGAAGGTTCATCTATCTGACATAAAGGTCTAGCAGACATCAAATTCCGGATTTAAGAAACAACTTAGAAAAAGTTTTAAGTATGTAAAGCTTTCTTCTAAGATAAATTTTGAGTTCTTTTGAGCCGACATTGATGTTACAAAGTTAGACAAATATTGAAAATGCTTATCATTATCAAATTCTTGTCACAATGTCTTCCATATTCTGTTTTCAATTATGTAGTCAAACTTGTGTTAAGAGGCCAGCCTATGGGACAGAGTAAATTGGCTGTTTAAGACAGGTTGGCTGCTTAACACAAATTGATGTACACTATAAATCTAACAATGGGACTTTCAGTAGTGGTTGTTTAAGGCAGCTTGGCTGCTTAAAAGGGTGGCTGCTTAACACAAGTTAGACTGTAATTACCTTGGTAACAAGAATTCAAAGGATTTGCCAGAAGCAATCTTAACAAATGATAATCATGTTGGATTTCACCATTTAATCTCAATAATGGGATACACTTACTGCCCATGCTTAACCCTTTCCCGAACAACAAATTATGGACTGTTCAAAATTGCAAGAGTTTGCAGACGACATTTCAAAATGTGATGAAATTGGAAAATAATCATCTGATAGTCCAGAAAACATTGTAGGAAAAGGAGAAATTGCTCGTCACGAGCAATTTCTCCTTTTCCCTCAATGTTTTCCAGAGTCGTCTGCAACAAAGTGGTAAAATGGCGTTATTGTTTGGGAAAGGGTTAAAGAATACAAAACAAGTGTTAATCCAAGAAATCAGTGATGTAGTCTAAGCTAGACTTGCATACACTACTACGCAGGTTCTCATTGATTTTGTTTGTAAACTTAAATTGATTTGAATGTTGTCAGCTTCAAAAGATCAAGGAAGTATACTGTTATACAATGTCACATAAAGCTTGTGACAAGCAATTACTCCTTTAGCCACAATGTTTTACAGAGTTGTCTGCAACAAAGTGGTTAAATGTCGTTATTGTTTGGTAATGGGTTAAATGTACATGAGGTGTAGGGTTGAATTATGCCCTTGTTGACAAAGCAGACACATCTCCTCTTTAGAAAGACTTTTCAATTTCATTATGAGAGTGACCGCCCAGATAGAGGTATTGTCCCAAATCTGGCCACTGACCGAAGCAACTGGACCTAATTGAGCAAAAACATGAAGAAAATATCAATTAATTGATGCATCCATTTTAAAGGCAACAAACCCATTAGTTTCTATGATACCCTTTTGTTGGGACCATTTTCAGAGGTCATGAACAGTTTGGGTATCCTTGCACCTCACATTGTAGCAGCAGACGACCAAAGGTCATGTCACTCAAATATGGAGATTTGATTGGTTCAAGCATTCAGCTCACCTGGACTCTTGACAATTTCACCCTTAATTCTGATTGGACGGAAAATAACTTAAAACTTGGCTTTGCATTTATACAGTATTAAGAAGCAAGTGACAGGAAAATTTGCTCATGGCACTCAGTATTGGTGTTTTTTTTCATGATGACATCATCCTTAACCCACTACTGCTAAATGATTTTCAAAGTGGTCAAAATTTGCAAAAAAAATGTAGATTACAACTACGGATTATTTTTGGGCAATGGGTATAAAACACTGTGACAAAAGGAGAAATTATGTGTTACAGGATACAATTATAAAAAGATGTTTTAGTCTTTTAATCAATCTCATTATGTTTGCTTTTTAGCAGTCTGCTGGAACAGTGACTGTCACAGAATACATGATCGAATAACAGGTTGTTAGAAAGTCAACGGTTTGAAGATCTTTTTAAGGAATTGAATTCAGAAAATGTTTGCTTTTAATGAATGATGCTATGCTCATCGTTGTGACAAAGGTGAAAGTGCTGAGACATGCTGACAGATTTTTCTCTTTGTTGAAATTGTTTGTACTTTCATATAAAACTAGATTGTGCTGTAGTTATCTTTTACTTCTTGCTAGTATGCTTTCTAGCCAACCAATGATATATTTGTAAATGGTTTATGGAGTTTATAAAGGTTTACAGTTAAGAATCAAGTTGATATTTATGCATTTCTGTTGATCCTATAAGGCTAGGGAAGGGTTTACACTTTGCCTTGTAAGAAAGTTTGTGACTGGTCATCATTAAAAGATACTATATTGAACAATATTGTAAAAAAACATGATTGTCTTTGATATGGTTTGAAATCACTGCAATGAAAGGACAAATTACTACTAAGGATCAATTTTACCGTTTGTCAGAGTTTTTTCTAAATATTCTTCTGCTGGTATGATGAATTGGGTAATTATTTATAAGGGGTTGAATTGTCACTCACTCTGCCATTGAATATGAAAATCTCTGTTTGACAGATTGCCACTGAATATTTCTGTTAATATTTGTCAATCAGGATCAAAAGCAGATTAACCCATCACTCCAGCAATTTGTATGAATACATCTGTATCTATGAAAAGGCTTAGTTCTGTCCTCTATTCTGTTACATTGAGTAGAAACCATTGTAACAAAAGGAGAAATTGCTCAACTTTAGCAATTTCTCCTTTTGTCACAATGGTTTCACTAATCCTCTGCTTAGTTTTTTCCCCTTAATTCTGTGATGTCAAATAGAAAACATTGTGACAAAAAGAGAAATTGCTCAAGATGGGTAATTTCTCCTTTTGTCACAATGGTTTTGCTTATCCATGTGCACTTCTGATACATCATAGTGTGTCAATTGAGGTAATGTATTACATTTTAAAATGAAACAATGATATAGGATTGCACTCTGGATGTATGTGAAATATTTGGTATTGCAGTGAGAGAGGTATGCAGACATGTGCACACCTTACCTGGGTATATTACAACTGAAACTTGTCTATATTTGATATGACAGACAACTATTGTATAACATTTAAACTTTTCCCTTGTACATATAGGATTCGAAAAGGCGTTTGCATTGAAAGGCATTTAAAAGATCATGTCAAAAATAAGTTCATCATGAATCTTCCTTTTGTTACAATATGTGTAAATGAATGTCTATTATGCAAACTTTCACAAAAAAGTTCGAAATTTATTAGATAGTTGGTCTTGAATTGGTTTAAATAATGTTTAGTATTCAGGACAGGCAAAATGTTAAACTAAAACTCCATTTGTTTCTCATGCTACAGCCATGTAGGCCTCACAAATCATGATGGTTAAAAGTTGATTTGTTTGGAATGAGCAAATATCTCTCACTGTCACAATGCTTACTTTTAAATATTGGGGAACACATAATTTCTTAAAAGTTTTCCTCCACGCTTGTTCAAATCCCGATGACTGCATTTGGAATTTCATGAGAGGTAGTCTGCCGACTGACACATGGAATGCAGTTGTTGACAGCAAATATTTCAATTAAAATTTTTCATATATAATACATGTAGTTGCCATCAAATATTTCTTCAAATTTGGACAAGAGGGACTGAACCCTTTACGGTATAATACAATGTACCCATAATTCGCAATTTTAAAACAAATTATTTCCTCAGATTACTTCGGTAGTTCTCGGTATACATCAATCTTGGCTGGAACTATTTGGTGTTATGCTGTTTTCTGTAGTCTGCTGGTCCTTTCAATTTGGACAAGGTCACACTTTTCCATGTGGAGGAAAGGGTTATAGAAGTTGTGCATGTATATAAGTATGAAGTTCCGTGTGGACTGACATTCAATCAAGCTGCAATCGTCATCAGCTGTCATACTATACCCTTGTTGTTTGTAAACTGACTCCTCCATTGCATGTACATGTATTTAACAATGCATGATAGTTACATCTAGATTGGATAATTATGCACTACTGCTACTATTACACAGGGGCTACTTCGCGGCTTTTGCTTGATAATTTCCCGGATGTTCTCTGGCTAAGGATGTCATCATCTCCCTCATGCATTAAGGAGAGGAACCTTATAAGCTTTTAGCTTTCGTTCCAATCCGTTTCACAAAATTGTTTGTAATGTATATAATGGTGTTTTTTTCATTGAATAAAATATGTTTTAACTAATTTGATCCCATTTGAAATAAACAGCAGATGACAATGTAACACACAATTTCTATTACCAGTTTTGTTTCCTCGATAAATGCCTGTAGATTGGTTAAAATGTGTTTATAGAATATACAGTGAAGCCTCGTTTATCCGGACTCCGAGTATCCGGATATCTCGCAATCCGAATGAAATTATAAGGGAACCAAATTATTACCAAATTACCATACAATAACGACATTTAACCAGTTTTTGCATACTACTATCAGAAACATTGTTGTTGAAGGAGAAATTGCTCGTGAAGAGCAATTTCTCCTTGACCCACAATGTTTTCTGCCATATCAGAAGATCAATTTTGAATTTCAATTTGGGACGGTCAAAAATTTGGCATTTGGAAAAGGTTTATAAGTATACACGTGCATACAGACCATTTATGTCTAAATATGTTTAAAAACAGGCCATGCTTCATTAGTCCGGATTATTTGTTAATCCGGATGTTTTGTTTGGAACGGACGTGTTCGGATTAACGAGATATTACTGTATATGGTAAAGGAGAATTTACTCTGATTATGTTCTGGGATCCATTATAAAATCCCTAATATGGGACTTTGCAACAGCTCCAAATAAGAACATAAGATGACCATAAAATAACCAGAATCAAAAACATGTCTTTTTATCTGTAAACCATTTGTACATTTGTTTCAATTTTTTTCTTTTTTACATCAATTGGGAAATGTCATTTTGTGGCAGTTTGTAGTGTTTGAGAGCGTAGTCAATCCAGGAAGTGTCAATATTATAGTATCTAAGTATATGTATAGTATATGTGCAGTAGATCTCAAAATCATTGCAATATATTGGATATAAAAACATATTAATTCACAGTCAGTACAGGCTCTAAAAACTTTGATACAAACTGATTTTGATTCCAATGGCAATAGCTTAATTATCATACAAAAGTACAGCTGTTGTACAGTTTTAAAGAAATTAATTTTCAACTTATAAATCTCCTCACATCTGTGAACAAGCAACTCTATGTTTTGTTGTTGGGTAGCTTTTGTCCATGCCCCTCTATGTTTTGTTGTTGGGTAGCTTTTGTCCATGCCCCTCTATGTTTTGTTGTTGGTAACTTTTGTCCATGCCCCTCTATGTTTTGTTGTTGGTAACTTTTGTCCATGCCCCTCTATGTTTTGTTGTTGGTAACTTTTGTCCATGCCCCTCTATGTTTTGTTGGTGGGTAGCTTTTGTCCATGCCCCTTTATGTTTTGTTGTTGGTAACTTTTGTCCATGCCCCTCTATGTTTTGTTGTTGGTAACTTTTGTCCATGCCCCTCTATGTTTTGTTGTTGGTAACTTTTGTCCATGCCCCTTTATGTTTTGTTGTTGGTAACTTTTATCCATGCCCATCTATGTTTTGTTGTTGGTAACTTTTGTCCATGCCCCTCTATGTTTTGTTGTTGGTAACTTTTGTCCATGCCCCTCTATGTTTTGTTGGTGGGTAGCTTTTGTCCATGCCCCTCTATGTTTTGTTGTTGGTAACTTTTGTCCATGACCCTCTATGTTTTGTTGGTGGGTAACTTTTGTCCATGCCCCTCTATGTTTTGTTGGTGGGTAGCTTTTGTCCATGTCCCTCTATGTTTTGTTGGTGGGTAGCTTTTGTCCATGCCCATCTATGTTTTGTTGGTGGGTAACTTTTATCCATGCCCATCTATGTTTTGTTGGTGGGTAACTTTTATCCATGCCCATCTATGTTTTGTTGGTGGGTAACTTTTGTCCATGACCCTCTATGTTTTGTTTGTGGGTAGCTTTTGTCCATGCCCCTCTACGTTTTGTTGGTGGGTAGTTAAAGAGATAATCCAGTGAGCCGGAAGGGCAGTTTACAAGTGTTTCAGTGCTGGCTTCCCTTTTGTTGGGTAAAATGTCACATTGAATCTGTTGGGGCTTGGAGGTCACACCCAATGTCATCGTGGATTAAATCTTAATGTGGGGTCACGGGCGTTTTGTTAGGTCAGTGCAGAACCCTTTCATTGGCCTTTTTCTGCAGTTTGAAAGATAACCCTTATAGTGCTGGAACTGACTGCATGCTTATGCAAACAGGTTAGATCCAGGCCAGCTGCCAAGTAAATATATTTTTATAAAATTACCCAGCATTGTAAGGGTTAAGCTTTCTTAAACAGGCCACTGATAAAATGCTATGCATTTAAAAAAAAAAATCTCCTACTGTTAATAGATTGAAAACAATGCAGAAAAACGAATGTTTCCTTTGGAAGAAAAAAGGTGTTAAAGGATTCCTTAGGTAGAATGTCATAAATCTTTTCTTTTAGATTGTCAAAGCCTTAATAATCATCTTGTAGATTGTGAAAGCCTGTCAGAAATTCCTAAATTTGCTATCTGATCTTTGGAGTTTTTCCAGGTGATATGTTTGTACATGTAACATTAGGTCCTATGAAAATACAAACTTACGTCATATCTTCAATTTCTTTGATTTCTCCAATTCAGCAATATTTCTTTCAAATTATCTGACTATGGCCTCTGCCCAATTAAAGGGTAAAGTCTGGGATTTTCAACTGGCTTCCTCAAAACATATGGTTTTGTAGATTAAGGATGGATTGCCTGTTGATTTATACCTTAATCTTACGTTTCCTAGATACGCCAGTTTTAATCCATCTAATGTTAACAAGGGGATTTCAGTCTGGCTCCTGCATTGAGCTTGCAACACTTACCTGCACAAAACAGATGATATAGAATCCCTCATATCCTGGCTATTTTACACAACATTGATAATCTCCTGAGAACTCAGTCTTTATAGGGGATTTGATTGCAATGATGAGCAAATTCTTCTATTGTGATAATGTTTTCACAGTTCCACCTGAAGCTTTTAACATAGTTTTGATTGATTTCATGTCATTTTCGGACACTTCCTGATATATTACATACAAGGGACAAATAATATTTGATGATGATGTGAGTTGTCCAATTTTGGTAGATTTTTTTATGATGTTTGTTCCCAGAGTTTCAAACAAGGGTTGTCCACTGTGTTGTTTGAAACACCATGCATACTGCCAAAACAAGTGAAGAATTGAAGAATTGGATTCAAGTCTTGATAATTTGTTTTGGGCTGAAAAAGATTTCTTTTAACCGTTTGACCATTATATACTTTAGATTATTTATTCACCTGATATTTCAGACATTAGTCAAACTTTGGTAACTTGTGTTTTAGTGGTTCCACATTGTTTCATGTCCAAACTCAGCCAAAATTTCCCAAAAGTAGTCAAATTGACACCTCTGATCAAATCGATTTCAGAATGCTGTATATAAATAGTAAAGGCATTATTTGTGCCCAGGCCACTGCAAAACTGCATTCAGACCCTGTTGAAGTGACAATGAAATCAAATTGAGCTTTGAATGCAAGACTACAGCAAGCCTTTCGCGAATATGAAGCACTTTCTATAGTCTTAATTGCACTGATCCCTGGAATGAAATCAAAATCTCAACCTTAGTCATGAAGGATAATTGAGGTGCCCAAAACACCTCAGTATAACACATAATACAGCATTCCATAAGGCTTTCGGATGGTCCATATAAGTCCATAATAATGTGTTGTGGGGTAAAATGGGGGGTTTCTGTGGTTAATTAGGAGAGAAAGTTCGCACTCCCTACTAGGGACAAGGTGACAACAATTCTGTTGGTGTTCAAAAAGAACTATAGGTTCTGTGGGTGGGATAGCTGTATGTGTAGCACATTCCCTCATATGGGGATTTGGGACTCATCCTAGTAGTGAAAGCTAGCAACAACAGACAGCATATTTTATTTCTAGGTAATGGTTAACCCTTCACCAAACACAAATTTCTGACTGTCCCAAATTGAAAGAGTTCACAGACGACATTTTAAAATGTGATGAAATTGAAAAATAATCTTCTGATAGGGCAGTAAACATTGTGGGAAAAGGAGACTGCTTGAAAAGAGCAATTTCTCCTTTTCCCACAAAGTTTTCCAAAGTCTTCTGTAACAAACTGGTCAAATGTCGTTATTGTATGGTCATGGGTTAAAATCAATTTGACCAAATGTTTCTACCAATTTAGAAGATTACTTAAGACAAGTCAAATCAAAATTTTAAACTAAAGAACCTTTTGCTTCTTAAAGTTATATTGCAGGAGAGCATTTTCTCCTTCTTACATAATATATTTGAAAGTTTGCAAAATCATTAGGGGTAATATTAGGGAAGCATTGTGCTGACTGTGAACATCAAAACTTGCAGGGATGTTGGCAAATGTTAATGCTTAATGTGTATGTAGATTGCCTTTTGATAACATTGTGGCAAAATCACAATTTGCGCCTTATGAGCATTTTTATATTACGCAATTTTTTGTCACACTAAATAATTCTGTACTGCTGTGTGCTGTATTGTTATTATCAGTTGCCAAACTATAACAAGAATGACCCTTGTCATCATACATGTAGTGTTGTTAGTGATTTACAGTAACTCACAACAGCTGTGACGGATGGAACCTATCTTTGTTACTTTGGATATGGTTAAAAACTATTGTGATAAAAGTAGATACTGCATGTCAATGGTTAATTCTCCTTTTTGTCTTTTATGATCCTCAGATGGTGTGCTGTTCCAGCACTGTTTAGCCCATTACCAAACAATAACGACATTTGACTAGTTTAATGCAGACGGCTCTAGAAAACATTGCGGGAAAAGGAGAACTTGCTCTTATTGAGCAATTTCTCTTTTTCCCTCATTATTTTCTATCAGGTGATTATTTTTCAATTTCATCACATTTTGAAATGTCATCTGCAAACTCTTTCAATTTGGAACTGTTGAAAATTTGGCGTTTGGTAAAGGGTTAAGTGATTGCATCTGAAGTATTAAGTTAAAAGCATTCTGAAATAATTACATAATTCATTATGTCTTGTGAGCTATTTATCCTTTCGCCATAATGGTTTCTACTCAATATAAAGGAAATGTTACTTTTCACCCTTATAATTGTTGTCTGCTGTAACTTATCTCTTTGACTGTCTCCAAACCATATGGGCATAACCCTTTACCAAACACCAAATTTACGACTGTCCCAAATTGAAATAGCTTCCAGATGATACTTAAAAAGGTGATGAAATTGAAAAATAATCTTCTGATAGGGCAGGAAATATTGTGGAAAAAGGAGAAAGTCATCGTCAAGAGCAATTTCTCCTTTTCCCACAATGTTTTTCAAAGTCGTCTGCAACAAACTGGTCAAATGTCCTATTGTTTGGTAATGTTGTAACCCAGCTGCTGTTATGATATGCTTATCTGGTTGTCATGAATACCTCAGACGAAGCCATGTGAACAAAAACATCACAACCTTTTTTTTGGTATTTGAATACATTTTAGATAGCATGAGCTAATTGTAGAATGTCAAAAGCCTTTACTCAGTTGTAAAACTGTGGACATTGCTTGAAAATAAATACAAGCACCCATAATGCACAAATTATGTTTTTCAAAACAATTCTTCCATAACTTCAAAGGTTAACTAAAGCAATTTGTGTTGAGGGTAAAACTGTTGATTGGTAAGCGGATTAAATGAGTCTATAATGTTGAGAACAGCAACTAGGCTAGTGAGTCAGTAGTGACAGCAATGGGTGGGAAAAAAACCATTTCAACCTAAATGTCACCTTGGTCCCATTTACAGGTCTAAGTATTGTACTAAATATCTACCTTGGTGAGACAATCTCACCCCCTCCCTTCAGTGGTTTATTATGTCACTGGTTCAGGGCAAAACTATGGGATGTCCTTCACAAAAGTAAGGGACTTTCCATAGTCCTCCATTGAAACCTTGGGTTGTGTTTTTGCATTGGCTTGGCTGGAGTGAACCCCTTCAACCCATTCCCTCAATTAGTACACGGTTTGCAAGTTTTGTTTATTTGTTAATAAAGGCCATTGGCCCACAATACAACCAATTTAGATAATACAATGTAGCCAAAGTGTCCCAGACAGGAAATACATTTCCTCAACTACTGCTTAATAGTATTTTCAAACCTCTAATTTCCTTTTGATAATTAATAATAGTTCCTTGCCATTGCTTTCAATTTAAATCTATTAAATATACCAGAGTTGGTAAATCAATCATAAGATTGGATGTCTAATGCAATTTTCAGTTTTCTTTGATACATGCAGTTTGCTCAGTGATATAGGGTTTTTGTTTTTCAAAATCTTTCAAGTGCCAGAAAAAACTTCTGAGATGAAACACATTTTTCATTTGGTTGTTGAAGGACTGGCTGTTTCAGATGTGGTGGCTTTCTTCCTGTATTTGCTATCGCTAATTATAATTGTCGTTTAATGCTGTGTATCTCAATCTGAATGATGTCTTTAACAGATGTCTTATCCAACCAACATAGAATGGTATCTTTTTATTTGTGATAACTGCAAAGACACACAAAGGATCATGGGGAAAACAGGTCTAATAAAACAGGCCTAATATTAAATATAGGGGCATGATATCATGGAGAGAGGCATGAGGTTGAAGGTCACTCTAGCTACCTTTAATCAACAGTCATTGGTTAAATGTTGGTCTTACCTATGAATAAATGACATGTTGTCCTTTGATGATATTGTAACATGTTCATTATTCACACGGGCGGAGCTTGTTACAGCGAAAGTGGAATACCGACGAAAACTGATATGGTTTCCACGACGAAAACTTGGAGACTTTCACGTGTGTATTGAGGGTTGCATCACTTTATATCTATAAAAGCGCGGGTTCAGAGCCAGACATACATCCACACTCGCCCGTGGTCACTTACAGAGGTAACAGAGTAGTACACTCGAATTCTCGCTCTTTTTAATTCCGTGTGTATTCCATAAACCCCGGATTTTCTAAGCTTATTGCTTAAAATATTAAATAGATCGTTACTCAAAGTAGCATTTCGGCTTTATCTACGTGCTTACAATTTGAAACTTGTCTCTAAATGATGTAACAATGGATTATTTTGAATATATAACATTACTGATGCAGTGCTTTCAATTTTTCGTCTGCTTAATTGTGTTGAATAGAGATGTGAACATTTTGTGACAGCGGCGTCGCGTGTTACGGTTTCCACAACGACAATTATAAATTGATACGGTTTTCAGACGAAAATCTTAACGTTTTCAGCCAAAAGATATACGATGGAAGAGGTCAGTTTTGTTGAGACGTTGAGTGTGATCGACGAAACCGGCCTTTCTATAAACATATCAATCTGAGGGAACGAGGATGAGACCCATGAAATCTTTCAATCTGACTCTCCCGTTGCAGGGACATCAACTCAACAATCTGAACAAAGATTATCATGTAACACATGTATTTACTCCATGATGTCGAAGGGAAACATGCACCGACACAAAGGGTTCGTCCATATGAAAGTAAAACACACCTGTGACACATGCACGAGTGAAGATAGCTCCAAATATGATCTTGTCGAGTATATCCGTTCAATCAACCGCAAGGACTCGCTCTAAGTTGCTCTTTGCCAATCAACAGCAGAAAGTCATTGAGTCATCACAAAAAGACTGCTCATGACAAAAGCGAAAGTTTCAAGTGCCAAACATGTTCAAAACCTTCAGCAGAAAGGAACACTATCATGGTCAAATAAATTTCACACGGGAATACCTGGATCCTTACATGCGATCTCATGGCGCTTCTTCTCTTCAGTAAGGATCTTTATGTCCGGACAAACAAAGTTAACCTTTGATACATTTGGTGTTATTTGTTTGCTTCCTGTTTTCTTGTGTTTATTATTTTCTGTTTTTAGACCACCCATAAATCTGATGAATTTGCCGTGGAAAAGTGATAACCCAACAGCCAGATGTCTTTCATTTCGCTTGTAAAACGCATGCTGTGTACAGTTTTAGCATCATTGAATTTTACAACATTCCAAAACAGTTGGCTAGCAATCAGTGGTCGATTTCTAGATCACCATCATCAACTTGTCTGAAGAATGATTGCCATTCATCAATACGACCTTTGTCAATAAAATGCTTTGTCACAGATGGAAGGAGTTCTTTCAACCTCTGAACCCAAATATCCCACATTGAACAAAGCGTAGGTTTATTCTAACCTTTTTGATTGGACAAGTGTTTGGTGCAACACTCAAGTAAAAATCATTTATTCAAGCAACGAATATGACGCAGACCAAGTTTTTGTTTGAGTTTATAAACAACACATAACGGTTTATGGGGGAAATATATAATTCACATGTTAAGTAATGAATCGCTTAATCTCCACCCATTATTGACAATTAAACATATTCAGTGTCTATATGTTGTTCAGATAACCAGTAAGTGTCAATGGTGTTTCAAACGCATCGAATTCATAAGTTTTGGAATACTTGTATCGGAACAATAAACGAAAAGTTTTCATCCGTAAGGATGAACACCAACTTTGAATCGTCGTGTAAACAGTACCATCTCCGTCGTCCAACAGACTCATTCTTCAATTTTGATTTTTCCTTGATATAAACACCTTATATGTTCAGAATTGCAATAGGGACCTATAAATTGATAAATCGTGTGTTGATAAACTTTCAGATAAATGGTTTCTGTAATATTATTCAAACAATATTTCTTGCCTTTGAACTTATGTTTACCAGATAGGTTTAGATATAGCAGTTTCCCTCCCTGAAGCATACAGGCCTATGTATGTATTTCTATTCAGTGATGGGTAGAGAAAGATAAATCTTCAGCCTCTGGGACAATGGGAGCTTAATCAACCATCAGCCAATGTTTGAATATTTCACATCTGAAGAAATTACCCTTACCTCTGATACATACAACATCTGTAGGGTTATAATGATTTGAAAAAATTGTGATAAAAAAAGTATTTTGTCATGATACACAATTTATTCTTTGTTACAGTACTTTAATTTTTCCTTTATGAGTTGGTATCATTTAATTATAAGATTGTGACTTGTTATATGCCATTTTTATAACGCATATTTTTTAATGTTAAAGCACATTGAATCATGCAAAGGAGCTTTAAGCCATGTTTCATGGTCATGTCCCAATCCCTTTCATGTTCTAATCACATTAGATGATTTGCTTCAAGGCGATATGAATTAAATGCAAATAAGGAAAACAAAATATGCAGATGTTTGAGACAGTGTTTGTTGCTATGGCAACAGGAGTTCCTAGATAAAAGGAATGTATCTTGATGAGGAAAAGCAGCTTTCCCTGGTGTCAGACAAAGCATTGTATTTGGTTGTAATAAAATGTCTGAATATCCATAAAAAAATATGTTGATTGCTTAGTGCACCTTTAACCCTTACAGTGCTGGAACCGACTTTATGCTTACGCAAACAGGTTTGATTCAGGCCAGCCGCCAATTTACTTGGTGGCTGGCCTGAATCAAACCTGTTTGCATAAGCATATTGTCTAACCTGTTTGCTTCTCTGGGTATCTTTCCCCAACAAAATTAAGCAGACATTTTTTAAGTTTTTGAAAGCAGACGACACAAAAACCTATTTTTAGAGAGTTACCCAGCATTCTAAGGGTTAAACTCCGTCTCCGTATTATCTTGGTTTGTCACATCTGCTGCATGCAGAAGACTTAAATTCTTTTCTGATGAAAGAACAGAATGCTCACATTTGAATAAAATTAAGACAAAATAAGAAGTTGTCCATTATTGGTATCTTTTATTAAGTCATATTGCTCTCATTGTAAAAATTCTTAATGTGTTTTTTGTGACCTTTATAACTGGTTTTAAAAAGGTTTTTTGTCCATTAATTTGTAGGTGTGCTCATGATATACCTATGCTATAATAAATTCCCACTGTAATACAGGCTTATTTATGGGATAACCATTGCCTATTATAAGACTTTCATGGGTTTAAACTTTGTAATGTTAATTTGCCATCATAAATCAAGTTAAATGCTTCAATTACTTACTAAGTATACTGATCCTAAAAGATTATGCAAAGCAATTTTAACTAGACAGGGAAAAGAAGGCAGTGGTCTAAGTATAAGTGATATTTACAATGTTATTTTTACTTTCCTTTCAGCCACATATTGTGTACCATTATGAATGGTCTCTATAAGATGATTTAAGGAGTACACACAATATAGGAATTTTTAAAATCATGTTTTGATATATTGCATGCCAAGAGCACTCACTGATAAGCCTGTTATCTTGACATCTTTGAGAGCAGTGCTAGTTTGGTGGGTATATTGGTGTGAGTTTTGGGTATTGTCTTAATAAACGACTGAAAGAAAATATATGTGAATGAGAAAATGATAAACATGGATTATATCTCAAATAAAAGTACAAAATTCCAATGAGAAACATCATTGAAAGCATCACAGAGAGAGGTACCAATGATGTGTCACTTTGCAATATTGCTTTCTTTCAACATTGAATATGTAGGGCATTTTGTTATTAACTCGCACAAATGTTAAGCCAAAGATGTGTAGAAAAACCTTATGCTGGTCCTTAGAGTAAAAGTCTTGAAGCTGATTCAAATCTGATTTGACTTACCCAGTAGTTTTATCTGTGATTGGTCAGTTCTTAGACTATTCTGCATACTGACCAAACAACTGCCAGAACAATCTGAGTATGCTCCATATAAAACTTAAGTCAGATTCTTTAGTTTAAAAAAAATAAGTTCCTAAGAAGCTTCAGATTGACTCTTACCGTTTTTGACTAGGAAATTCACATTCAAATGTTATGTGGTTTTCAGATGGAATTAGAAACTGATTTAACAAAACTGGAACTTGTCTGTCTCATTAAATGTTTGCAATAAGCCTTGGGAAAGCTATACATATACTGGTGGGGCCTCCGTGGCCTAGTGGTACATATACATATACTGGGATATTATCTTTGTTCAGAGAACTTTAATGTAAATTGATCTTGTCCTCTTATTTACCTTACCTTGGTTATGAAATTGCAAGTTTTAAGAGCATAATGCTTTTAACCTAACTCTACTTGATTTACCCATTGATGTGTAAATAAGTTCTGTGCCAAATCAAAAACAGTTCAAATTGAGCTATTTCCACCATGAAATATTCAATCTTTATGCTTTAAGATTAAGGCATATCACCTTTGTAGATTTTTTAGCCAAATTTCATGAAGTGTTAATCTAATTTATCATAGCATGTATTACCTTTCATCATGTTATCAATTCATAGTTTTTACACAAACAATAGATAATCTGTTCAGTGGATCAAGAGGAATGTCCCTTTAATCTCTTATATGGGTTTCCTCTGAATGTCATGGTTAAAATATCAATGATCATTGTTGTTCATAGTGACCTGCTGAACCTTTCTGCCTTCATCATTTACTATACTCGGCATATTGTATCAGATTGATCTCTTCATAATGACTCAGTTTGAAGCACCATCCGCAGAAACCTTTGTACCAAAAGAAAGAAGATGTCTATATGGAGGGTTCAGTGCAAGACTATAGTAAGTGCTTCATGTTTATGAAGAATTTACTATAGTCTTGCCTTGTACCCTTGATATATGTTTATGTGGGGTTTATGCCATTTCAATACTTTCTCAGTAAGCTTTCCTTGATTCACCATTTCCAGGTTGGGGCTTTGAAGTGTCTTGCCATAGGAGACTCTCTGGAAACCAGAGGTACTGTGGGGCTCTAACCAGGGATCCCCGAGTTTTCTTACCACAATCAGGAGAAACTGTTCATAATGATTAATAATCTCTCCCATTGTCATAATGGCTTCTTCTCAATGGGGTAATAGAGAGTAAAAATAGTCTCATACTTAATATTATCATCCAGTATTTCCTTCAATCTATTCCAGTCACACAAAACAATACGAGGGAATAGGTAACTTGGTGACTTGGTGATTGAATAAACCCTTTACCAAATGCCTAATTTTCAACCGTCCCAAATTGAAAGAGTTTCCAGATGACATTTCAAAATGTGATGAGATTGTAAAATAATCTTCTGATAGGGCAGAAAACCTTGTAGGAAAAGGAGAAATTGCTCGTTTAGAGCAATTTCTCCTTTTCCCACAATGTTTTCTAAAGTCGTCTGCAACAAATTGGTCAAATGTCATTGTTGTTTGGTAATGGGTTGAGACTCGTTAACAAATCCTTAATTTTAGCAAAGAAATTAAGGCATGTTATGCGTGGCTTCGGTGATGGACTCAGAACTCTGGGTTCCAGGTTCAATCCCAACTAATATCTATGGTTATGTGGGAGTGTCCTTTGGCAAGACAGTTGAGAGCCCTAGCCTAGTACTTGTGGATCCGGATGTAGCTCTGTGAATCTTGGGAAAGCAGTAACACAACTGAAAAAAATGTTGGCATGGTGATTAACAACATGCAAATAAACAAATTGAGATATGTTCTTTGGTATGGAGAAATGCCAAACTATCCATGCTATTTCATGTTTTCATCAATTATGACAGCAAACATCATATTCTAATGTCTACTGACAGCTGTTGGTAACATTGTTGAGAGTTAGTTTTTTTGTTTAATTGAATTGTTGATGTAGTCATACACATCATATCTATTATTGCCTGTTACTGTGCAGATATAAAACCCCATCCCTCTGCAAGGACACATTTTAACCCTTATAGTGCTGGAACCGACTTCATGCTGATGTAAAAAGATTAGATCCAGGCCAGCCGCCAAGTAAATTGGTGGCTGGCCTGTGATCTAATCTGTTTGCTACTCTTAGTATCTTGTAGATTTTCTCAACAAAATTTAGCAGATATTACAGGTTTTGGAAAGCAGACAACACAAAAATCAAGTAAATTGGCTGCTGGCTTTTGATCTAACATGTTTACTACTCTGAGTATCTTATAAATTTCTTCAACAAAATTAAGCAGGTGTTTAAGGTTTCGGAAAGCAGACGATACAAAAATCTATTTTGAGAAAATTACCCAGTATTCTAAGGGTTAACACAGATGCAAGTGAAGAGCTCAGAAACATCTGAGATAAAAGGAGAAATTGTCAAAAATGAACCTTTTCTCGCAAAAGTTTTTATCCAATTATTACAGGTAAAATGTTACTTTAATACTTTACAACTGTCGTCTATTGTTGCTTTCAATCTGGAAGTCTAAGAATCTTATTTGAGGAAATGGGTTAAGGAAATGAATTATTTAAAAGGTTATAGTATGTTTAGTTTTCTAATTGAAACTGTATTCATGAACTGCTTTCTGGACCATAACCTTTCTATATTACTATATCAATCAAGATAGAAATTTAAACTAAATGTTCAAAAATAATGTCTTTCTTATGTGAAACTCAATCATACCTGCAACATTTCTGAAGTAAGTTATTTCAACCCGATCCCCAATATGGTTTTTGTGAATGGTCTAGAATTAAAGCAACTGCTGACAGTATTTTCAAAGTTTGTAAAAAAAGATCTTTTCTTAATTAATATTATCATAATAAGCAAATTCTTCCCTTTTCACAATTGTTTCAGAAATTAATTGCTACAGGTGCGTTCAAACGAATGTGGATGTGTAGGGATGAGAAACTTAGCAAATTAATATTTGTGAATGTTTGTATCTGACCTGTCAAGTAACCAGGAAAACTCACAAATAAATATCAGTCATTCATCCTGATCCATTGACAGATCATGATCACCTACTGAAGTGACTAACTAGTCACTAATAATGCCGGGAGCTTAACCCTTTACCAAACGCCAAATTTTCGACTGTCCCAAATTGAGAGAGGTTGCAGCCGACATTTCAAAATGTGATGAAATTGAAAAATTATCTTTTGATTGGGCAGAAAACTTTGTGGGAAAAGGAGAAATTGCTCACTATGAGCAATTTCTCCTTTTCCCAAAATGTTTTCCAAAGTTATCTGCAACAAAATGGTCAATTGTCTTGATTGTTTGGTTATGGGTTAAAGCTCTTCAATGCTCTTTACTTGCCTCTCCAGCCTCCTTGTGCACACCCAGGTTTGAATCCTTACTCCATGATATGTCACCTAAATGAATCTGATGCAGAAGTCTTTACATAGCCATGTGACTAAAGGAAAAATTAATGCTTACAAGCAATTCAACCCTTTTGTCACAATGGTTTGTGCCCATGATCATAGAGTATGTTCTTCCTGCTGTTTTTTATGTCTTCTGCTGAACCTGCTTTGAATTTGGACCAAGCACAAATTCAAATAATGATGAAGTTGGTTTACCCTGCCTAATCTGAACATTTTCAAATGCCTGTTCAGGGGACATTTGGGTAATTATGTCACAAGAAAGTTGTTGTCTATATGATACAAAAGATGGCGTTCGAAATCAGTGCAATAGCAGACGAATTGGCTCATATTGAGGAAACCCAGTCCCCCCTCAATTGGGATTTGTTGACTGATCCAAATTTAAAGTAACAGCAGACGGCAAAATAGAATCTAAGAAAAAACATTTTCATATTATTTTAGATAGAAATGATTGTGACAGAATGATAAATTGCTCATCATGAGCAATTTATCATTTTGTTACAATGATTTCACAGCAGAAATGTTAAAATGAGGTAGTTAAAACTAAGGGGTTGAGAGAGAGACACACTCAAATTTATTCTCCAGGGTGAAATAAAAAGATGCATAACTTTGATGTAAGAGGTGGAGCCTTTAGCAAGTTTGAATATTTTATGAGGGGTTGGTGGCTCATCTGTCATGATAGGTTTTCCCTAAAAACAAGGACAGATGTACATGTAATTAATTTATTTACTGCTTAATGAATAAAGCTTGGGTCCCACCTGAGTGTTCAGTAGGCTGAGCGCATTCTGTTAGTCATGCTGCTTTCATTCAGCATGACAAAAAACCTAGTATTTTTTCCTATTTGTATTGGTTCAACACCATGTCAACAATATTTCAGTTTTATATAGCTACCCTGGATTCATTTGTACAATGTACTTGGCTATGGTTCTAGGACATCTTGCCTTTTGCGCTCTCATATACCTAAGCAGCTAGCTCTGATGGGGATTGGACCCAGGACACCAAGGTTAAAGGCCTATCACCTCTAGTTGCTTAACTGCATTTTCAGACGGGGGAATCACATGACCAATGTTAATGATCTTGTGCCTGAACAATATGGCCGCACTCATGACAGAACAGCTATTTTTGCTTTTTTCACCTACTTTTGTCAATGATAGCCACATTGTGTAATGTAACGCTGTTATAAAGCATGGGCTATCATATATCACCAAAAACACATAAGTTGATGATCAACTTATGTGTGGTACAGTTTGAAGCTTAGTCATTGGCAAAAGTAGGTAAAACAGCAAATATACCTGTGGCACGGCCATCTTGTTCAGACATAAGATTGTGAGCATTGGTCGTACATGTGATTCCCCTCGTGATTTTATCACAAGGGACTCTGTGGCTATTCCAAACCGAAGCTGAGATTTTATTACCAGTATGCATGAAAGTTCACAATATCTTTGTAATATTGAATAAGTAATCGTAAGATATAAGAAGATATTGCTCATGATGGACATTCTCACCTTTTATCACTATGACTTCTTGATTTGTGTGCAAGAAGTCCATTACAAAAACATATATCAAGGGTTCAGTGCTAGACTAAAGTAAGCACATGGCAAGTGATATTTGGGAGGTTTAGTAAGACAGGTAAGATTGGTAATTATTAGGATTGGTAATAATGCCATGTCAAAAAGGTGTAGAGTCATTCCATAGGGTCATCAGTAGCATTCTGGTCTTTTATTGAGTCTACTAAAACCTTTCCTTCTTATGTACTCAATTTTTTACCCAGAGTTCCAAGTAATGACACCATTACCCAGAGTTCCAAGTAATGACACAATTACCCAGAGTTCCAAGTAATGACACCATTACCCAGAGTTCCAAGTAATGACACCATTACCCCGAGTTCCAAGTAATGACACCATTACCCAGAGTTCCAAGTAATGACACCATTACCCCGAGTTCCAAGTAATGACACCATTACCCCGAGTTCCAAGTAATGACACCATTACCCAGAGTTCCAAGTATGACACCATTACCTCATATTCCAAGTAATGACACCATTACCTAGAGTTCCAAGTAATGACACCATTACCCCGAAGTTCCAAGTAATGACACTATTACCTAGAGTTCCAAGTAATGACACTATTACCTGTGAGTTCCAAGTAATGACACCATTACTCAGAGTTTTAAGTAATGACACCATTACCGCAGTTCCAAGTAATGACACCCATTACCTCTCGAAGTTCCAAGTAATGACACCATTATTCTCGAAGTTCCATGTAATGACACTATTACCCCTCGAAGCTCCAAGTAATGACACCATTAATTTCCTAGTTCCAAGTAATTTATACCATTACTCCCGAAGTTCCTAGTAATGACACCTCGTTCTGAAGTTCCAAGTAATGACACCATTACCTAGAGTTCCAAGTAATGACACTATTACCCAGAGTTCCAAGTAATGACAATTCATTACCCCGAGTTCCAAGTAATGACACTATTACCCCCGAAAGTGCCAAGTAATGACACTATTACCCAGAGTTCCAAGTAATGACACCATTACCCAGAGTTCCAAGTAATGACACAATTACCCAGAGTTCCATGTATTGACACCATTACCCCGAGTGCCAAGTTATGACACCATTACCCAGAGTTCCATGTAATGAAACCATTACCCCCAGTTCCAAGTAATGACACCATTACCCAGAGTTCCAAGTAATGACACCATTACCCAGAGTTCCAAGTAATGACACCATTACCCAGAGTTCCATGTAATGACACCATTACCCAGAGTTCCAAGTAATGACACCATTACCCAGAGTTCCATGTAATGACACCATTACCCAGAGTTCCATGTAATGACACCATTACCCAGAGTTTTAAGTAATGACACCATTACCCCGAGTTCCAAGTAATGACACCATTACCCAGAGTTCCAAGTAATGACACCATTACCCAGAGTTCCAAGTAATGACACCATTACCCAGAGTTTTAAGTAAAGACACCATTACCCAGAGTTCCAAGTAATGACACCACCATTACCCCGAGTTCCATGTAATGACACCATTACCCAGAGTTTTAAGTAATGACACCATTACCCCGAGTTCCAAGTAATAATTCCATTACTAATATTTTGGTTTGTCTACAGTATGTTAAGGACTGATTATTGAATTTGCAACCTTCCAGTGAGGCTAAGAATATAGTTGGGACGGCATATCATTTTAAATAATTCAATGGCAGATGATCATCGGTTTTGAGAAATGAAAAAGGACAACCCAATATTAATTTATAATATTTTTTCATTTTATTTAATTTTTTATGACACTCTGTAACAGATAAAGGGTACCATGTTTAAACATAACTACAAGCAACAAAAGAAACATCCAGACATATTCTCCAATCCCTCTCATAATCTACAAGCACAGACAACATATTTATAATAGATAATGCTTCCAACACATTCACTTCTTTGATGCAAAAGGAGAATTTGCTCAATATCAAGAGCTATTTCTCCTTTTGCATTACGTTTTCAATGTTTATCACTCTTTTTTGAAGTCCAACAAAGATATTTTATATCTCATTAACAAATTACTCATTAAAACCGCTCTTTGGTGGATTTTGAACTTAAGTCTTCTAAAATCACTGAGATAACAGGATGAAATGCTCGAAATGAGCAATCTCACCAGTTATTGCAAAGCTTTTCATGGAATATGACAGAAAATGAAATCTCTTTCTATTTAAGTTGTCTGCTGTTGTTTTCTATTGAGACCAATTCCAAATTTGAGGGACATGGTTTGGTAATTTCAATGCTGTTTATTGCAAACATAATCAGAAGAAAGTTGTATGGATTTACACCGTTTTGCTATGAAAACATATAAAAAGATCATAAATCTTGTAACCTTTCTTAGTTTTTCCTACAATCCTTTTGAATTCTAGATCATCTGCAGGACAAACGTCTTTTTTTAACGGAGTTTCTTTCATCAGATTTTTATGAATTGTTATTATCTCTGATAACAATTATTTCAGACAAACAATGACATTTGGGTATGGCGTTGTTACGAAGTCAATCATTCATTCAATCTTCATCTCTCACAACTGAAATATTATGTTCATGTAAGAAGCAATAATTGGTAGCTTGAATGGAGCACTACAGAACTAGATACCCACGGCTTCTGGGCAAAACAGTATGTAATAATGGGTCGAGAAAATATGGGATGAGTAAAGATTAAGTACAAAAAAGTTTGATTAGCATGTAATTAAAAAGTTTCATTTCTAACAATGACAAGTGTTTTCTAAACACATTATTTTCCAATAGTTTTCCTGTACCTTAGGTGTCTGTTTCATCAGATATGAAATTATATTTTACAAAATGACAGAGTTTTGAAGAAAAATGTAAGCCAAAAGCATAAGGAACTGACTAAACATGGGAGTACATGTACTAATAAATAATGTAATTGGTTTGATGAAATACTTATATTGATTATTGGTACCATAACTATTTAGTATCAAGATCAGATCTACATCTCCAAATTTGCAATAAGATTCGTTTTGTAATAAGATCAGCAGAAAAGAAAAGGTATTGAATGCTTTACATACGCTACATAGTCTCAAGGTTTCAATGCAAGACAATAGAACCTCCTTCACAAATGTGAAGCACTTGCTATGCTCTTGCATTGAACCCTCGATATACTATACTTGTATCACCACACTTGCACATGAACACTTACATATCTATGTTGGTAAACCAAAATAAATCACAAGAGTCAATATCATATGTGACATCATTTCGACAATTCATAATTGTCATTTACATTTCCTTTTAAATAAAACAAGTCAAACAGTTTAGGAATGAATAAATGAGCTAAACAACAGAGAACAGAGATGGATCACTTAATTCCTCAATATACGGTCTATGCACCATAGCTTGTGTAACAGTTAACGGAATGGAGGCCTCGGGCACAGTTTGTAATGGTTCACTCAGTTTGTGTGCACTCAGGTCAGGTTGAATAGGGCGCATATGGCTTGTGTTCGAAATAGTGTAGCCTCCCGAAATGTTTGTCGAAATGGGGAAAGAGTTTTGTGTGGTAAAATGGCTGGTTTGTGGTGGTTGATACATTTTTTCGCTGTGAATCGGCCGGTTATGTTGCTGTCCTCCACCTGGCATATATCCGAGACTGCTATCACACACACTTCCGTATCCTAGACTGTCCGCGCGATGAAATACCTCGTCCCCGTACTGACTCTGACTCCGCGGATGTCCACAACTGTCTATAGTGGTGCGTATACCGTAATGGCCCGGACTTGCCAGCGGGCCATAATGGCTGTCTATGCTGTGTAATCGTCCACCATGCACATCATAGTTTGATAAACTTATATGCCGTGTGTTACAGTTATGTCTTACACTATTGGGCACACTATTTCTATGGGGTAACGGGGGAAATGCCAATGGTTCCTGGTCTATGTGGTAAATGGCATTAAGTTTGTTAACATTCTGAGATTCGGGCCCCATGTTATAAAATCCTGGACTAGATGGTGGTAATTTACGGAGTCTGTTGTTGTTCCGGTATTTACTGGAAGTTGAACTTCTTTGTATGTATGAAGCATGTGGGTTTTGTCCCAATTCATTGGGATGAATTTTTATTGGTTTGAACAGCGGCACTGTATCATGGACCTGCAGGCTTGACACACCACCATGTGGGTACATGTCATGTGGATTTCCAGCACTGTCACTAGCACTATGAATATATTGTCCAGACCGGGAACTCCTGAACCCAGAATCATCCGAGTCATCAGATGCTTGAGAATTGGGTCGTAATCCATCACTAACAGGTCTTTGTACCTCCGCCACTGAATTACTCATGTCACATTGGATATGGTTTAGATCTGAGAACCCACTATCTCCGTTGGTTCTGTACATAGTGTTAAAGAGGCCCTCCGTGGGCTCTGGGCTCTCCTCATAGTTATCATTCTCCGGCTTCTTGATGTTGTTGTTGTTGTGTTGAGAGAGTCTCTCCTGGAACAGAGTCAGGTTTGATTTGAACGGCGGAGGAGGGGGTGGGGGAGGCTCGTACACCTTCCCAGACTCCTTCAGCCGCTCTATCTTGTGGGGGTCATGTTTCTTGTAGAGTATCTGGTTCCGAACACGTATCTTGTACCAGCAATAACAAAACACAGCAAACAGACCAACCGTCACTAAGGCGGGTATAAGGACACCCAGGAAAAACAGCAGATTCATCTTCGATTGTTCCGTCATCCTGAACGTCTGCCAGAAAGTGGGCCGTCAACTAAACGTCTGCAGTATTCCATATTTCAAGGTCACCACATGAGAGTCGTTTCGAGGGAGGGATCTGTAAAACACAGATAAGTATTATATAATATAAAATTATCATTTCCTATTACTTAACTGCATCTGCTATAAAACAAATAAGAGATTGTTATAACAATTTGAGAAATTGTTCAAAAACAATTGATATTTGGTTATGATGTGGTTAGTTAAAACAAATAAAGTGTTATTTTGTTACCATTCAAACATGCATCATTCAGCAGATTTCTTCCTTTAAGATACATATGTATAACTTGACAACTTAAGATCTGATTTGTGACTGAGAAGATATAGCATATGAAGAAGGAAGTCTCTGTTGGTATCTTTAAATTAGCTTGTAAATAATTGGTTAATTGAGAATTCTTTTAATTGGTATTTCCTTTCTGTTGATTCCAAACGATTGTTAATGATCACTATCATCAGTGGTAATTAACTGCTAATTTGTGTTGACACTTAAGACAATATGATGGTAATTTTTATATCTAATTTGTTTAATATTGCATTTTTAAATCATATTGTACCGGTAAGTACTTCAATCAAGCTTTACAAAAAGTTATCATTATTTTAAATTAAAGTTCTTATAAGATTTATCATATAATGATAGTCATGATAATTAATCCTAGCCATAGATGGATCCAATTCTATATCCTTATTATCAAATCGAACATTTTATAGTGATCTTGATGCCTTAAGGAAAAAAATATCATATATGTATTTTTTTTATATTTTTTATACGGTTTCCAATTTCCAATGAGATTTCTGTTGGATGTGATGTGGCACTGTAGTATATATAGAGGAATGATGGAAGCATTTCAAATGTGGTGCAAACATCCAGTATCTTTTTATAAATTCTTTTTTTTTTCTTTTTTTTTTAAGTCAACTTAAATTCATTTACTGCAAGTCCTTTTAAAGAGTATGTCTTTAGAACCCATTTCCACTAAGGCAAAATTGCTGGTAGCAATGATTTTCAAGAAGAAAAGCATTGGTTTTTTTATAAGTTCTATTTTTTTGAGTGGTTTTGACCCATGACAAAGGGTCTTTAATGGGTAATGGGTTGAACTTGACAGGGGATCAAATTGAGATGCGAGGACAGTTTGGAAATATTTTCCCATGCTGTTATCTGGCCTGTTCATCTCAATTTTATTACAATAATCTCTAAACCCATTTTTATGTCCCGATTTCAGATCCGATCAAAACACAATGGCCGTTTTGACTTATGTTGCCTTTTCCCCTCTTGGTTGACTGGGCCCAACTTCTAATCGCTACAAAGTAAACCGCTTAAACGATAACGTGTAAGGCAAAAAGTAACTTTTACTAAATATTTCATTTCATTGCGTCCTTTGTCCTTTTAAAGTTGCCATTATTTTTTTTATTGTTTTATTATGTTCATTGAAAACCAAAATTATCAATTTCCTTCAAAGATAAAATCAGTGTGCATGACAATTGTTTTGTCTTTTTTGCCACTTTACAACATAGAGACAAATTCAAAGAAAATCGTCTTTGCTGCAACCAATTTCTGGTACAGTTTCAGAGAAGAAATGGTGGCATTTATGAAATAATTTCTTTCAATACTATATTTTCCTCTAGCACGAGTCGTTTCCCATTATCTTAACCCATAACCAAACAATAACAACATTTGACCATTTTGTTGCAGACGACTCTTGAAAACATACTAGGAAAAGGAGAAATTGTTCTTAAATTGCAATTTATCGTTTTCTCACAATGTTTTCTGTCCTATCAGAAGATTATTTTTCAGTTTCACCCCTTTTTGAAATTTTGTCTGCAAACTCTTTTAATTTGGAACAGTCTAAAATATGGTGTTTGGTAAAAGGTTAATGGCAATTAAGCCAAGAACATGTTCTATCGGGGCAATGGGTGACATTTTGGGGTGGTTCTCCCTGGGATGGCTACAACTGACTAAAGTCGTCTGTAGAAAGTCAAAGTCCTTTGTCAATGTTTCAAAAGATGAGATTTTTTCTGTAACCTAATATTGTAAGGTGTTATTGAAGAAAACACAGGTATGCTTTTAATCCAATTTTAGAAGTTAGTCTCTGTTCAGACCTTTAGCCCTAACTTCTATCAGCAAATACTGTAACTTAGTACCTTTTCTTCTGATTTTGTAATGGGTCCAAATTCAAAGAATAGTAATAAAAGGAAGGCAAGTTTTGATGTGTGTTATAATGAAACTGAAGGAAAATAATGTGAAAAAAAGAACCGGCTTTTTACTGGAAATGATTAGTTTAATCTCATTTGTTTCTGAATATTATAGCAGCTTCCTAAATTGTCATAATGCATCCCTACATTTTATAAATTTGAATAAAAATCACAAGCCTAATAAGTATAATTCAACATAACTTAATTTTTTTTTCTTTATTTTTTTGGCTTGTAGTGTTCAATATTTTTGTTTGATTGTCTTAAAAGATCTGCCTACTGAACAGACAGCAAATGTCTTTTTGCGGACGGATAAGGGTTTAATTGACTATCCTGTGATGGTCGAAGATATGTGATACCCGGCTAACTGTCTGCCTGCATGTCATTGCTTTAAGTTTAAATGTAGCTGGGTTTTCTCTTTAAGGAACATAACCCATTACTCCATATTGACACATATTGTCATCAAATTGCAATTTTTGTGAACTTATCAATTAATAAGTGGAAATGGCTCAGCAATTTCGTCTTTTGTAACATTATACCATCTACCAATACCAGATAGATAATGCACTTTACATTGAAAAGATTCATTTCCTTTTTGATTCCAATGTGAAATGTACCCCATAGTTCTCTTAATGGATTATGGAGTTGAGTCAATCTGAAACAATTACCACTGTTTTATCACAAATAGACAGGACATGCTTTCAGAAAATACCCTGTTTTAGTAGAGGTCCCTTTCTGCTTTAAGACTAAAACTTATTTTTAATCAGATAAACTTTAGTACAATACATTTTTCACTGGAGTTTTCCAATTAACTAAACAGAAATATTTCACAGCTATGTTTTTGGTACAGAAAAGTTGATGTTTTCTACATAATACAAACTGGTCAAAAGAAAAGCATCCTTTAAAAATACATCACATGGCAACAAGATAATAGAATACTTTGCAATGGCATACAAATTATAGAGCAAATATGATAACAAAGAACTGAAAACATTTGGGAAAGTCTGAAATAATTATTCACATGGAATTCCAAAGCATTTGTTTCCTAGCATTATAAAGTCTTAATAATTATTCTTTAACAAAATCCATATAATCTTTTGTAAATGTAAAAGTTTTTAAATAGATTAACATTTATTTTAGAGCTAGGTTAATACACCGCCTAAAGCTTGTGTTCGTGTTTTGTATCATTGACAACTTTTCTTTATTTGTTATCAAGAGGTCTCCTCTAAATAGACGGCCAACTAAATAAACATGGGAGTTTATCCGGGCCTTGAACAAATATTTGACCATTCAGCAGGTTATAATGGAGAGAAAATATCGAATCCAGGTGACAGAAAACACTCTTTGTGATCATTAAACTCAGTGAAAACTTGACTAAACAACAACTTTGTTAAACTTTGTACCTCACAATTGATATTATTCTTTTCAAATTTGAATTGAAAAAATATAATATTGAGAATATTTTTTTTTAAACATATACACATGTACATGTACAAGTAAAGTTTTTAAACATATACACATGTACATGTACAAGTAAAGTTTTTAAAGCATCTAATGAAAGGCTGACTTTTTTGTACAGAAATATGAATATATGGCAAAATGAGTCCACAATTTACCGGAAATACGGTTCTCATTTTCTGTCATATAGTCACTATTATTGATTTTCCATAATCAATACATTTTTGATTAATGAATAATACCATAACAGTCAAATTAACAGACACATCAAAGAAGTGAACTTCTCAAAGCTTAAATTAGAAATTTTTTAGTTTTAGTAAATTTTCTCTTCATATAAAACCATGTTACATAAATGGTGTTTTCCACATTTTAACACTTTTTCTATTAGGATATAATTTTCAATCAGTCACAAAGTACCCCTAAAGAGAATGGGTTAATGTCAATCAGCTTTCTCGCAATTTCACACAGCCTCTGTTTGATTCATGCTTTCTAGGAGAATTTATTTTTGATGGATGAAAATGTTATTTTGTTGTATTTGATAAATGTTTGAAACATTTATAATTGGGTAATAGGCAGCAATTTCCCCCTCAATTTAGGTCATTTATTTGCCGACCTTCAAATAAGGCAACAAGCAACTCTTCTATTTTTTGGCACAATAGTTTTTGATGCTAACATGTTTTTTAACTTTGATGACTTGTTCATTCGACGGTACATTAATTACTGTGAACCTGTAAGGTCTAAAGTCACCAGTAAATGTTTCAGAATAAGTATTTATGGGAGTATTGTGTTATATGATCCCCTATAATGATTGATTTTCCGGTTATTCACCACTTTTGATGTCAGGTATATACAGGTGAAAAATATGACAAATGTCTACAGGTGTGGGCTGTCCAATTTTAATTTGCCACACAGCATGACCCACTATATGGTGTTAGCTTTCACTATCCAAAATTTTATTTTGAAAAAAGAGTTATTTCTTATTCATTCTTATTCATTTTTCTAATAAAATTGATATTCTATCCATTTTTTTCCTTTCATGAGGAATGAACACTATAATCTCACCCTACATTTGGATCCAAATTGAGCAACAACTATAAACATTTTCTTTGTATTATTGGGCATTGCAACAAAGACAACCGAGTTCATTATATACTTAGCATATACAGCCATTTCCCCCTTAATAACAACTTTCGCCAAGATTTCTTCTTTAAATGAATAAAAACAATATTTATGAAGGAAATGATTTATAAAAAAAAAGTCAACATTGATAAATTGAATCTCAACTCACAACAGTTACCCTGCTACTCCTAATTAATTTTATTTAACCCCACCATTTGTACCGTAAACATTTAATATTGAAGAAATTTTGTAAGTGATTTTACTCACTCGGGGGAAATTCTCATTTTCTGTCATTGCTTTTATTATCAAAATGCTCTTTTTGGCCATTTCGGTCAGTCGCAACATTTCAATTTGCTTCATTCCATGGTTTAATAGAAGTATGTTCGTCTGCTGGCACAAAGAATGTCAATTTGTTTTGACCCCTTACCCATAATGAAATAATTAACTGGTCCATTTTCAAAGCCAATGCAGATGCAAAAAGCAAGAAATACTTTAATATTTTTATGATATTACATAGAAACCACTATGACATAAGAATAAATTGCTCATTAGGAGCAATTTATTCTTTTGTCACAATGGTTTCTAATTTCTTCTGCAGCAAATGTGACAAAATGAGGTATCAAGGAGTATAAGGGTTAACATTGTAAAGGATGACAGAAATATCTCAGGATTTGAAAAATTGCTTGTCAAGTCCAAGCATTGTATATGAAGTGAATTATTACTATCCAATTCTTCCTTTCATGAAGAATTTTGTGAATTTACGATTTCTCCCTTTCCCTTTAGCAGTTCATAATGTGTTCATCTGAAGCACTCACAGGATTTAGGAACATTGCAACAAAATTATAAATTTGCTCACGGCGATAAAATTTTCGTTTTGTCACCAAAAGTTTGGTTTTTAATTGATACGTTTTATGACTTTTGGTAGCTTTTTGTTATGCTTTTTTCCTCTAAGCTTAATAGTTTTACAGAAAAGTGTGAAATAAGTCTCAATGTGTCTATTGCAGATTTAGGAAAATTTTGCAGACAGATTTTACTTGGTATTGATGTACAGACTCCACTAACATTGTATCAAAATGAAAGTTTGCTCATTATTAGCAAATTCTTCAATCATAACAATGTTTTCTTGCTATTTATTACTACTGTTTTTAACATGAATGTTCTGGGCCCAAATAAAAAGTCATATAGAAAATAACAAGATTACAAATGATTGATACAAAAAAATGAAATTTCAATCTAATCATAAATATGGAAGAAATCGTTTTGACTTATAGAAAAATACAAATGTTACATGTACCTTGCCTGTTCCTTTTATGAACTATACCACAAAGTGAAATACTCCAATATGAAATAAAGGCATTTTTACTGAGTTACACATGATTACAATATAGCGACAGTGAATTTTTTATGACAAATAAATGCATGGTGGGTAAACTGCGCCCATTAACCATATGCTTGAACGTTCCAAATGACAATAGCCATTAAGAATTCATGGAGAGTATAATTTCATATGTACACCTTGTACCAAGCCCTATTAACCTGTAAACCTTGGAGGACATTTTTTTTTTTTCATTATTTTTTTTCGTTTTTCGTTTTTTGGTTCAAATTAAAAGCATGAACAGATGCCATTTATGAAGTATGTAAATTAAAACTCCTTTAAGGTTTTGGAAAGCAGACAACACAAAAATTTATTTATAGAAAATAACCACGCATTCTAAGTGTTAAGAGAACTCATGAGAAGTGCACTGGCTATCTTGATATGATATTATAAATAATGTTGAAAGTTGCAAAAAGCTAGCAAAGGTGATTGCTAATGTTGGAGGTTAAGAGTAATGAAGTCTGCCCTAATACAAGATTATTATGAATAAAAAAGCAATTCATCACTGATATTATCACAATCTATTATATTTCAAATTCCTGCATATATTTCATAATGAGCTGAAGGTACACCTTTTGTTTATAGATCACCTCTTTTTAGGAAAATTGATGTGCATGCTGTAAAAAGTAGCAATTTGAGGGTTCATTGCAAGAATATAGTAAAGTCCTGTAACAAATGTGAAGTTCATACAATTGTCTTGCATTAAACACTTAAACATAAATGTTCATATGAAGAGAAAGCACCTTTGATGAATAGTTTTAAGTTTTAATTTTAGGATAAAGTAATGAGAGAATAATTTCTTGTACAAAAGAAAAGGAACTTTCAACATTATACAATGGCATTCTTTTCATAGGTTGGTTGTACCAATTTATTATTGACATTTTCAAGCCCCTATATTTGGAATGTGTAACTGTCCATGTTCAATCATTTGTTCATTTTCAAAATCAATAATTTTTATTAAGATACTGATTATATGATTTTCGCATACCTTTAATAAATGATTTTGGCCTGGTATGTCAGAAAGGCAAATAGAGATTTGAAATACAAGTGCCATTAACCATGTAACGGCTTCCATTCTTTGGTTTAAAGACATACTAAGAAAATATATTCTTTTTTTTGACATTGGTTTGGGAGCTTTCATTAGAAACAAATTTATCTGCTGCCTTTTAGTTAAGATTTTAATCATGAATTCAAATCATCAATTCTTTCAATATGCAAAGATGCATATAGAATAAATGTGAATTACCATAGATTAGCTTGATAAAGAATTTTAATATACTTTTTATTCTTTAAAATCGCTTGTAATTGATTTAAATGTGCACAGATTTGTCACAGATAATGATTTTAAGACTATTTCAAAGTCCTTCTTGAGTTATTGGTTATGCAAATTTTCAATTATTTGGCAGTAATTATCTACTGATATGATTTAATTAATTTCGGAAAGAAAAGTTTTGACTAAAGTATTGCTTAATTTAACTTTTATTTTACACACAATTGCAACCCAACCTTAAAACTCAAGCAAGTCATTAAGCCAACAGGAGAATTGATGAAGCATCCGATTTGTGCACTTTACCCTCATGTCACATCATTTTCAAAATATAATTGACATTTCATTGGTTCAGTTCTTTAAGTGCTACATGTTTATGTAGCACTTACTATACTAGGGGACCACTGTACTAGCTAGTATTGCACTGAAGTCTTGGTTTGCATTCTCAATTGATATCTCAAGTCCAGTAAATATGGACCCATTTCATTTAAATTTTCCTTTTAGATGTTCTTATTTTATCAAAATGATATACGCTTGATTGAAATATGAAAAGTGATTTCTATTTAACCATACCTTTCTGGTTATCATTGATAGTTACAAGTTTTTGCTTGATACATCTATTTGAGCGAGTCAGTTGAAAGACGTGTAGCAGTAATGGGTGGATGTTGATAAGATCAGTTTGCAGCGGGGTAGACTGATACAATGTAAAGCTATTCGCTAATGACTTGATATTTTGTGTGTTTACCGGATGACTCAAGAATGTTTTCACCAGTTTTCATCTTCTATCAATCGAAAATGAATCATTAAACGTCAGGCACCACTGATGTTGATAGTAATTTCGGCAGTTTCAGAGGCAAACACACATATTAACCCATTACAAAACTGATAGGGATTTAAACCCACTAATATGTGTGAATTGGTAGCATTTATGAAAAAAAAGAGCACTACAAGCAAACAGAGGCATGATGTTTCAGGACAGAAGTGGAAATGATAATTCAGAAAGGGAAATGATTCTTGACTTGTTCTTATAATTATCTCTATGTTACTACTACTCGACTGATTTGTACCTAAACCATGTCTTATCGTACAAAACTTGGATGGTTTGTTGACTTTGAGTTTATATTACTAGCAATGGCTCATTTTCCTACATTATCTAAAAGTGGTATGCATCAGGCTAATTTTATTAACAGGTTTATTTTCTCCTTCTTACCAACAGGTTTAAACATGCCTGTAGAAAATTAAGAAAATACCAAGAATATGAGAAACTCCTTCAAAAAATTCCCAACATGAGGGATTTGGTAAAAAGATGTATTTGGGATTTGAGACCTATGTCTGGCATGTTTTGTAAATGTTGTAATGAATAGTTGGATGTTCAGCTATACTGATAAAACGGGAAAAGAAGGTGAAATATCTGAAATATTTGCGTTACCTGTTGCAAATCAATAGAGACCTACGCAGAGGAAATAGCGAAATTTCAATTCTGATTTGAAAACCTTTCTATGTCTGTGCTACAATACAATAGAATTTTATCCTTCTACTCCATTATATCCATCCATCGGTATGCATTGGCAGTAATGATACTTTTAATGTCATGGTACATTAATGAATAAAGTGAGCAATCTTTTCGAAGGCGTTTTTGTTTTATATACAAATAAATTGATTTGTTTATGTATTTTTTAAAAAAATAGTTTGTACATTGGTACTGATTCCATGTGCTTTCTGCTGCCGATTTAAATCCAGACCATTCAAAGTGCCACCCTTGCAAAGATTCAAGAATTTAATTGACATTGAATTTTCATGAACATTAAATGGCCATTCATGAACACAAAACTGCTTTTAACGTGTTCATGAATTTCAAGAACATGTTCATGAACATTGAGAATGGGTTCATGAAGTTGTTCATGAATTTAATAAAAATGTATTCATGAATGACAATTTAACTTTCATGAGCGTTCATGAATAAGTTTTTAAAAGTTTTGTAGGGGCAAGGTTCTGTAGTCATGTAGTTAATAAAGCCCTTTCCTTTAATCTAATGATTTTTACCTTGTAATACAAACCCTTTCCTTTAATCTAATGATTTTTACCTTGTAATACAAACCCTTTCTAACAAAACCTTCAATATTGAGTAAAACATCAAAAGTCAAAATCAACTTTACGCCTCTTAATCAATTGTTCATAATACACATACTGTTATTTTGAGAACTTGTTGCTAAGTGATAGATCTACTATAAATGCAACGAAACAAGGGTGGGATAAATTTGCCTCCATTTTGACTACATACTGGGGAGTGGGCACATGAAAAAGTAATACAAAGCATTGAAAACTCCTCGATAAACATCAGCCTATTTGACATGAGCAATTAACTAAGAAAATGTACTAGATTGCTGACTATAGAGCAAATCCGATAGAATATAATTGCACCAATTTCTTTCAAATGTGGAAAATAATCTTTTAAGCGACATAATGTACGTCTTTTGTAGATGAATGGTGAAGAGGGGATTTTTAAAGAAATGATAAGCTTGGGTTGAGAACCGACAGGGAAATTATACAATTAAATATTGAATTGAATAGCGGTTACAAAACATTACACTTTTCATCTACTTTTTCCTCATATTTTCTGATCAGTTGATGGTTATTAAGGGTGTTGTATTAATACTATTGTTAAACTATGCTGTAAGACTCCATTATGTCACAGATTATTAACTTAGTTTCTCTTATGCAGATGCGTTAAAACAATGTTGCAATCATGCTTTATGTTAATGATGCAAAAACATGGCAGAGATCTTTTAAAGTCTATGGAAATGGGAAAATAATGACTTCCACTTTCTTCTTTTGTCTTGTTTAGGGTAACTCTTAGTTTTATCTTCAATGACTTCCTTCATAACCGTTTTTGGGAACACACTAGGTAAACATTTCTATAAAATTTAAGATTTCATCTCTTTGAACATTGAACCAACCTTGGCATTATTGACTGTATGTTTTCATTACCAAAGAATCATGACTGTGCAGTGGTAACCCATTACCAAACACTAATGATATTTGACCAGTTTGTTGCAGACAACTCTGAAAAACATTGCGGGAAAAGGAGTAATTGCTCTTTAAGAGCAATTTCTCCTTTACCTAGAATGTTTCCTGCCCTATCAGATGATTATTTTTCAATTTCGTCACATTTTGAAATGTCCCCTGCAAACTCTTCTAATGTGGGACAGTCGAATATATGGCATTCGGTAGAGGGTTAACATCAGGCACCAACGTCATCTGAGATTTGCTTGCTCCTCCTGATTTCGATGTACAAAACTGATATAAATGTTAAATCTTTATTAAAAAAAAAAAGGTTTTAGGAACTCTTGGTATATGATTATAATTTGGTCTCAGCTTAATACAAAAATGCCGCAATCTAAGCACAATATGGGTCTAAACGCAAATGCTAGATGTCAGATCTTTCATTTGTCTCGACTTCAAGGAAGTGTTTTTATTGCTGCGGTAAAAACAGTCCTGAGCATGTTCCGCTAATTACCTTTTGATGGCAAGTGTAACCAGTCTGTAACAAAGAAAAAAACTTATATCAAATGCTCTGTGCTTAAAATACAGCTTTGATTTATTTAATATCAAAATGCTATTATTAAAAAATATTCCTTTGACAACTTGTAACCTTTGTGTATAGAAAGACTGGGAATAAAACAAGCTTTACCGGTAATCAGTGTAAATTGATGTGTAAACCTTTCATGGATAGTCAGAATTTGTCAATGATGGAATTTGACAAGTTGCACAATGCTTTTTCAGAATTTTCTAGTAGAACTGTATAAAAATATATAGAAGACACTCATTTATAATTTTGAAAGTTGATGAAGTCGTATAAATTACAGTTTATTGTAATTTATAAGTACACAGTCATGCTCTATGGAAACAATTTCCATTTTTTGTTACAATGTAAACTTAGTCTATCTGCTGCATTGTCTTAATCCTAATAAAAACATTTAATCTTGTTTTAATCAACAATATTAAAAGGAGACATAAGATTGGTAAATAAGACAACTTACAGCTTAATACAGAAGATGTCAGTCAATCAGAGAATACTTGCATCCTGTATTAAGATTATTAAGCCTTAGATATAATAATTTTCTTGCAATGTTCATTTTAGAGTTGTCACTTAAAACAAGCTTGACTGTAGAAACTAAAGAAACATTTGGTAAGCAAAAGCCAACGTTTCATTCACCTCAATTTTCTCCAGATTTCTGTGTATGATAGTTAAGTAAATATTTTGATCTTAATCCCAGATATTATAGACATATCCTTTGTGTTTTTTGGGGGAGTGAGTTTAGGCATACCTCTACTTCAAAGGGATTAGGAAAGATTAACCCATTTCTTCATGGGGGAATTAGTAACTAGTTCAAATTCAAAGCTTGGGCAGACAACAAAAATGGTTATAGAATTCAATTCCATATCATTTTAGGGTAGAACCATAGTGATAAAATGAGAAATTGATGGTTTGAAAAAATTAATTCTTTTGTCTTAATAGTCTCTGAAGACAATATATATCCGTTTCCCAAAAAATAACAACATTTGACCACTCTGTTGCAGACGACGAAAACATTGTGGGAAAAGGAGAAATTGCTCGTAACGAGCAATTTTTCCTTTCCCCACAAGGTTTTCTGCTATTTTTGAAAAATATTTTTAATTTCATCACATTTTGAAATGTTGTTTGCAAACTCTTTCAATTTTGGACAGTCAAAAATTTGTTGTTTGGGAAAGGGATATGCAGATGATGCGTGAAAGTGAGGTATCATGGAGTAAAAGGTTAAACTGTAGAAAAACTTTGATATGCAGTAATCACCTATATTTAGACAAAAATCGAACTTTTCTCCTGGCCAACAGACATCGCAAAGAAATATTTGAGGAATGGCAGAAGTTTTTTCTAAAGGTTGACCTGTCCTGAATTGACATAAAATGATTCACAAGTATAACTTTTACGAGAAACTGTCTGTGTAAAACATGTTTAGGCATAATGGTGGTTGTTTTATTGCTTTGAAATGCTTTTCATATGATCATGCTGCCTTTGAAATGTAAGAGATTGATGTTTGATGGTTTGGACAGGTAGTTCGGCTCCTTATGTAAGAATTGTAATTATTGTTTCCAAAAATAATTATAGACACTAATAAACCGTTTTAGTAGTTCCTCGCTAGACAATACTTCTTTTCGTGCCAGAGTGTTAATTAGAAACAGGTCTATTAACTTTAAAACTGTTGAAAAATAATAGATTGATGGCTTTATATTACTGATGGAAAAGGAGAAATTAGTTTTTCTGTTGTCGATTTCTTTCCTTATATTAAGTATTTGTAAAGGTTTTCATTTAGTGTAAATGAAGGAAAGATAGGGTAGCTTTGACACAATTTCTTCAGGGAAGAAAAACATCAGTTTTCTGTGTCATAGAATGAGAGATAAAGAAATTTGACATACACCCACATTGATAAAAATTCTACTGTATAGCGAAAAATAAAATGAAAAAAAGAAGAAAGCAATAAAACAAAACAAAACAAAACATAAATGTACAATATAAAGATTATTTGGGTAAGAATGTGATAAAGGCTGATCTATCCAAATAAATTACTTTACATGAATACCAAGTAGTTTTATATATTTTACTAATTTTGAAGAACTTTTTAATATAAAGCAAGCAAGTATAGCAGTAAACAGGAATCTGATCATAACAAACGTTTCTTTTATGTTGATAAGGTTACACAATTTACCACTGCAGTTTCTTTCTAACAAGATTCCATTATGGCTTTAAATGTTGGCTTTTTTCTTATTTCAAGTTGAAAATATTCAATAGTAACATTTTTTTTTCTCCATCTTTCATATCAAATGTATGAATGATAGTAACGACAAAATCATTGATAAGTTTTACATATGTATTTTTGGGATTCTTTCATTGAAAAATGTTGTTTGTTGTGTTTGTCAAAGAAACAAACTATTTCTATATAAGATTTTAATCAAACGTATGTATTCAAATCAAATAAATAAATTTTGATGAAAATACTTATTTCATTACAATACATAACCATTACTACAGCCAAAACATTAACAGCAATTTAACTTATTAAATATTTCAAAGTTTCTCAAATGAAATATGATTATTTTATCACTCAATGAATACAAAAAGAATTAAACAACTAAAAAAAAATACAACAGCACAAATGTGCAATGTGATCCCTACAACTTTAAATCCATCATGTTGATATGTAATATCCACGACTTAAATCCATCCTATGAAAACATTAAAACATGATCCGCTATATAAATTGGCATTTTTTATATCAAAAGTCATCCAGCGATAAAATGAATATATAATCGGCGAAGTTGAAACCTTGCCATTATAAATAAAGGCTCTCCCTTGCTATAGAGAAAAAAAGTTTGCTTAAAGCTAACAAACTTACATTTACACTTTTTATAGAGAGTAAATCACATTGGCCTTGCCCACAAGAGATATGAACACTGACTGTTGTGTATAACAGTCACTTCACCTTTTTGCCGATTATCCCTCCCTGCAACCCTTATCATTTGACACTCAGGAGACTTTCTCTATAGTAAAGAAGAGGCTGTCTTTTGAATGCAGTTTTAGAGCATTTTCTCCATTTCTTAAGTGTTTTCCATTTAATCATGGCTAAATGTTTTCCATTAAATTATTAAACATTTTTTGTGTTGTTTGATTCGCAGCGTACTTTTAGATTTGGTCTAGATGTTCGGTTATCCATGCACAAAGAGTTTGCCCCACTGTAGTACAGTAGGCTGGCTATGCATGGTGTGTCAGTTGTCTTAACTCAGATGGCATTTTACCTTTATTAAACCTTTACCAAACACCAAATGTTTCACTGTCCCAAATTAAAAGAGCTTACAGACAACATTTCAAAATGTGATGAAATTAGAAAATAATCTTCTGATAGGGTAAAAAAAATTGTGAGATAAGGAGAAAGTGCTCTTCAAGAGAATTTCTCCTTTTCTATCAATGTTTTCCAGAGTCGTCTGCAACCATGTGGTAAAATGTCGTTATTGTTTAGTAATAGGTTAAAACCTATTACTTCTTGTATTTATTTATTTTTTACGCCTGTAACAAAATATCAAACAAACACTGCGATACCAGACCATATTGCTCTTAATTGGCAGTCTCTCCCAATTGGTTTTTACCAAATACTTACATGGAAATATTACTTCATATTTCAAGGATTGGATGCAAGGAAATAGTAAGTGCTTCACATTCATGAAACACTTACTATAGTCTTGGATTGAATGCTTGATATGCCAACTCATTTAGCATTTTAATTTTACCAATTGCATAATGACTTTAGTTCTAAATGTTCTAAATGAAGATATGTGTTTTAAAAAGCTTGATTTTCATAGGAATGTTTGTTTTAATTAAGTTTATATGCAGTCAATTAACCGTTGTACATGTCTGAGTTTCTTTGTTGATATTAACAATGGCAAAATTGCGTGTAAGGGAAGCATTGGTAGTTTACTTGCCCCATATGACAATTTACGACCATTTCAAATTGAAAGGAACTGAGCAAAAGAATAAATAATAATTGTGAACAATTTATTTTTGTGTGAATGGGTAGAAACCATTGTGACAAAAGGATAAATTGCTCATTAGGAGCAATTTATCCTTTTGACACAATGATTTCTAGTGGTGGACTTTTGTGTCTGATATAATAAAGTGATGAATAATGGAGTAATAAGTTCATGAACTTCATAAACAGACAGGGATGGAAAATAGCAATTCATGAACACTACAATGTTCTTGAACATGTTTGAAAATTTCAAGGACATATTCATGAACATTTTTTTTGATGCTCATGAATAAAATTCTTGAATCATTCGGAGCTGAACATCACAATAAAACTGAGACGTTGTTGAGACAATGTTAAAAGCCAACAAAAAAAACACCATTGAAATGGTTTGGTTACAATGCTATCTATATCAGGTAATGGTTGAAGTGGGGATTTCCGCTGTTGACATACTGGCAAGATACAGATGTAGTTACCCCAGGGTCTACCTGGTTCATCAAGGATGTCTGATTTCAATTTGTGATACCAATACCTTAAACCCTTATAGTGCTGGAACAGACCTCATGCCTTTGCAAACAGGTTAGATCCAGGCCTGGCCTGCGATCTTACCTGTTTGCTACTCTGAGTATCTTTCCTCATCAAAATTAAGTAGATATTTAAGGTTTTGGAAAGCAGATGACACATAAATATTTCTTTAGAAAAATACCCAGAATTGTAAGGGTAAAATAGTAATCTGTTCCCTTCACTGGATTTATATGTCTGGTCCAAATTGAAAGCATGATGGAGCAGACAACTTAAACAACAAGGCATTACATTTTGTGATAGTGGAAAGAAGCCATTGTGACAAAAGAGAAATAACTTAAAGGTCATATTTCCCGATAAACAAAATTTCCTTTAATTATGGTTTTTGAATTAGGTTATGGTTTCGTTGTGACGGAGGTAATGAATTTTTTTCTCATACAGAAGCGAAAAATGTTGTTTTTGACTTCTTTTATTCACCTTTATCGATTTTTGTGAATGACTTATCTCCCTTGTTGTGACGTCATTTGTGCTTCAAAGTCATATGAACAATCAGTAAGAAGAATCTAGTTCTCAGTAACGACGGTGTTTTTGCACAAATTTCGGACATTTTAAGTGTTGAATTGTATTTTGGGAAACGTAAATTGGATATTGAATATGGTATTTTGACAGGTCTTCTGGTGTTATTCTGCTTTTGGTAGCAGGGATGCGAGTTTCTCCCGTTTTCCGACGAACATAAAAGCTGCAAAAAGTTTCGATAAGTAAACTGGACCGTGTTTACTTTCCAAATAAGCAAAATATATATTCCCCAAACAAGAACAGCAGGCTGTGTTACTTTCACTTCGAAGACGGCAAGTTTACGCATTGTTAGGCGTTTCCAGAGAATTGATTTTATTGATCTTTAAATGATCGGGCTCAATTCAAAGTAATTAATACAGGTGAAGACGCTTCAAATTCATTCTACTTATCAAGTAACCGTTATATTTCCCTTATTTGAATCACACCGACAACATTCACTTTACCTTGATGTATTGGTTTCAAGACTGTCAATGCAAACCAGACAAAGCTAATCTCACTTTCAAACACCAATCAAGCGATAAAGCATTCAATTATGTGTCAAGACATTGGTGTGACGTGCGAATGTGTACATTGTATTTCGGAATGACCCCAAATATCTATCCAACATCGTAAGTTATTGTATTGCCATGTCTTTTGGTTTTAAACGCTTAAATGCATCTTGTTCTTATTTGCAAAACTTGTTTTATGTTTTAACATAATCGTAGAAACGTTTTCATTTTACATAAATGAGACGAAATGAAAAATGTACGTTGATTGCTATGATAACAAACCGATTAAAACAAGCAAGTTTCTTTTATCTGCCGTTGTCTTTGAATGAAAATTCAAAATGATGAATACATGTATTTGATATCCGCAAACTGTCTCTGAACTCATCGACGCAGATGATAATTTGTTCGATCTTTATTCAAGCGTCTGTTTTTCGGAATTTTTTAAAACACACACCTCATGTTTTTGCCATTGGTAATATTGGTTCAAATGACGTATGTCATACTGAAATGCAGGTGTTCAAACATGATTATTATGAATTTGTATTGATAATTTAGTAATAGGATCACTAAATATATAATTTACACATTTGAATATAATCTCTTTGTTTACAATTTAATTGATTATTGTCAGTTTACCTCACATACAAAGGGTCAATCAACAAACATCGGACATTACAAGGATTAAGGGTCGTGATGCAAATTAACACCAATCTTCCACATTTGCACAGTATGTTTCAAGTCTCAAGTCCTTTATTGTTTAGGCGAAAGATAGCCTCTGGCGTTAATCTCTTAAATATCTCTGTTGTTAATTAACAGGTCTGACACGTTCTGCTATTCCAGACATGAAATAACAAGCGGCAAATCTCACACTTTCAATGCGAGGCAATTAAATTTTGCTAAAAACATCCATTGTTAAGATATAACCAATTAAGACCAAACTCTCACAGGATGTTTGGATTGATAAGGTGTTAGGACATATTTATCTCTCAATGTGACGTACGTCTGATACTTTGTCGTTATGATATTCAAAGAGGTGAACATGTTGTCTTTTCTATTAGAATAGTTGGACACTTCAATAAGTATATAATAATCAGTATTCACTAAAACGGTATTAACTCTATGTTTTCAACAACAAAAAACGTAGCCTTGACATATTGAGCATTTAATTTTCGGACAAGTTTTAATAATTAACAGCTAAAACAAAAAAAAATCGTCATAGTTTAGTTTTCTAACAACCTTAAATAAACATATTTGAATTCATTTTTTATGATTTTGGAATTTAAATATCAATTTGACAAAACTAGATTTTGATGTTAAAACGTTTTTTGTTGTTGAAAACATTTCATGTATTGATAAGACAATGCAGGGTGAATTTGACAGTTAATAGTTATACGACGCACGGTTTTAAGACAATTCGTTTATTCAGATCTATGTCTTTGGTTACTACTCAATTAAAACCTTAATGCTAATACACAATCATTGACGAAAAAGTACTCGTGTTTTTTTTTCCAACAAATTTTATTAAAAATAGCTGTTTTCACAAATATCGTCAAAATTTCAAGCCGATTCTTACATATGAAAACATTTACAAATCCTTTCAAATTTATGCGTTACGTCACTTACTCTTTTTTTTCAGAAGAATATTCGTATAATATGAAACATATTCAATAAAGAAAATGCACTGTCAATCCAAGCATTGACTTAAGGATTGTTATTTCGAGGAAAATCGTCCCAATTTCAAGCCGTTCCTTTCATATGAACGCATTGACATATCCTTGTAAATTCACGCGTTAAGTCACTAATTTATTTTTTCAAATGGATATTCTTATAATATGAAAAGTATCCAGTATAGAAAATTCACTGTCAATCCAAACAATGACTTAAGAATCATTTATTTCAAGGAAAATCGTCCAAAATTCAAGCCGTTCCTTTCATATGAACAGGTTTACGCAATGACATATCCATGCAAATTCACGGGTTAAGTTATTAATTTATCTTTTTTTCAAATTGATATTCTTATAAAATGAATCATATTCAATAAAAAGAATGCGCTGTCAATCCAAATAATGACTTTGGGATCGTTAATTTGAAGAAAAACACCAATTCTAACCAGCGATCGCTCTTCACGCCCTTTACATGGCGCATTCAGTGGATCACGAGTGACGTCACAGCAAAGGGAAGTAAGTCATACGAACTTTTATTAATCGGTGCGCTATGACGGTGATTTATGACGTAATGCGTTATGCTAAAATGTTGCAAATAATTTCAATGTGATTCTTTTACTTCATATTTTAATTTTATGAAATAAACCCAACCTGTACATATGACCTTTAAGTGGTGACTCATCCCTTAATTGGGTAAAACGTAGTCTTATTTTTTAACGTATGTCAAAATTGAAAGCAACAACAGATAACAAAAAATATAAAAAATATATTTTCTTCGTATTTGGTAGAAACTATTTTACTATAGATTGGTTAATAGGAGCAATATATCCTTTAATCAAATAGGTTTTGTAGTTTTTCTGGTGGAGTTATAGTTAGTATTCGGGGTTATATGAGTATTTTATGAAGGAAATGAGCTTTCTTGCAAAGTTTGATAATTTTTTTTATACCTTGGAAGGACATAAAAAAGTAACCTTAGTTTTCAAAGATGTTTTCATAAAGATGAATTGTTTTGAGTAATGTTGTTAAATGGAAAGAATGTAAAATTGAAAAGGGTCCCTGTTGCATAGCTTTCAGAGTAATGTTTGACTATACACAACTATTTATTCATTTGGTTAATTAAGTCTATATTGCCCCTGGAAATAGTGATGTATATGATAAACTAAGACTTTTGAACCCTTCTTCCCGAATAACCATTTTTAACTTTTCATGGCCTGCGGATGACATTCTGCAGATTTCAGCTGGTGACATTAAAACCCTTACTTCATACATACATCCCCTAGTAAGAATTCAAGGACCGTGTGTATGAACTTCAGGAACAGACAGGAACAAAAAATGGCAGTTCATGAACACAAAGTTATTCTTGAACATGTACATGAATTTCAAGAACATGATCATGGATGTATTCATAAACAAAAATATGTCTGTGGATATTGTCATGAACATATCTTTGGTGTTCATGAGCATGTTCTTGAAATTTATGAACATGTTCGCAAGACAATTCAAGACAATTTATTTATTTAGAAAATATTGTGACATTAATTTCTCTACAGTCAAGACTTTTTCTAGGATGTCTATTTATAGAAAATTTAACAATTAAATGCAACAGCTGATGATAATCATGAAAAATTGGAATTGAATTATTTTGTAATATTGTTAAAAAAGTTATTGCCACCAAAGGTATATTCAGGGCTCAATGCAAGACTAAATTATAATTCCTAAGTCCTTCACAAACATGAAGTACTTGTAAACTAAAGTCATGGATAATGAACTCTTTTTTTGCCTCTCAATTTCTTCTTCTGTGACAATATTTTCTAAAATCTACTAATGCAGGTGCCCTGCTATGTGTATATAAAGAAAAAGGTTTGATTAAATTCAGACAAATCAGTGTACAAAAGGCAATTTGTCATAAAGCTTTATGTGTGGTACACTTATATCACTTGCTGTCAATTTCTATTAACTAGCAATTAAAGAACAGCAAGTACCATTAAAAGTTTTAGTTCTTGTTATAAAATAATCATTACCTAATGCTGTCTTTGAATTAACACATTCAGTTTTATGGGACTCTGATATTAAAGTAAACAGCAGATGACAATTATAAAGTAAAACACTTTCTTTGTTATAACAGATAACCTCATTTTTGCATCTTGTAGCAGACGACTTTCAAAAAGCCTTGTGGCAAAAGAAGAACTTGCTTGCAATTTCTCGTTTTACCACAATTCTTATGCAATCTATTTACATACCACAACAACAGAACAGAAAGATTTTTCACATGTTTACAAAGCTCTTTTAATGTCGTCTACTATAAGTAAAAAAAATGTCGTCTGCAGATTGTAAATAGTTAAAAAGTAATTTGACATAAGGAAAGATTGCTCATCACAAACAATTTCTATTTTTGTCTCTTGTATTTTAAGAATTGTGTGTGGGCCTTTAAAGATGATAAACTCTCTTTGTAGAAGAGAGATTTAAGCAATATGTTGATGAATGCCATGTAATTTGTTTGAAATAGTCAACATTGTGTTTGTGTACCCTTTACCAACCTTCCATAGAGTTCGCATTACCATGGAAGTTGATATAGTTGATTCGAAATCAATGCACTTATTAGGATGTATTCCTCATCAGAAACGTTTCTTCTTTTCCATGTCAGAATGGTTTTCCAATTCTAGAAAAAACATCCCTATAATGTATACATAGTCCTTGAAATTCCATTGATTAGAACACTTGAGATAGTTTGTTAACTCATTACCAAACAATAAGGGCATTTTACCAGTTTGTTGCAGACGACTCTGGAAAACATTGTGTAAAAAGGAGAAATTGCTCTTAACGAGCAATTTCTCCTTTTTCCCACAATGTTTTCTGCCGTGTTAGAATATTATTTCTAAATTTCATCACATTTTGAAATGTCATCTGCAAACTCTTTCCATTTGGGACAGTCGAAAATTTGGCATTTGGTAAAGGCTAAAGAGGTAAAAGAGGCAGTCATTGATTCATAATCCTAACTGCTGGTGACAAAACTAACAAAATAATAGGGGTGAAAAGGTCTGTCCCACACAGACCCTTTTTTCCAACCAGTTATGGGTCAATCTTAATGAAATACATTTCCTCATATGGAAGTTGGTAAAGTTTTCAATTGAAAGCAAGTGTAGATGATTGAAAGTATCTTGCAAAATGAAAAGACAATTTATAATCTAACTCTAATTTTCCAACTAAAAAAGGTTACAGAAGATATTTTTTAAAAGATTGTGAACAATTTATTATTGAATTTATTTGTAAGAGCAATTTTTTAATACCAACAGAGAAACTTCAATGTCTGTGGGAGATACAAACTATCCAGATATTGGTTGGTTGGCAGATTCTAGAGTTTCAAATAATTGCCGAAAACAAACAATTTTATATAAGTATTGGCATTAAGTTGTTTGTATCTTCTAAGGTAGTAACCTGCAGCTTTTCCCTTTTTTTAACAGCTATTCCTTGACACCGCCCCTGCTCCTGTCTTGTAAATGATTTATGGCAGTTAAACACAGTTAAACACAGACATAAGTTTAAATCGTAATAAAAGTTTCTTCAAGTCGCTGCCAGTCAGCAGGTTATATGAATTTTACAGTGTGCACAATTTTAAAATGAAGATCAAAATTAATGCAACTTCAACAAGTATTCCAGCAAAATAAATCTAATAAAATATCAATCATAATAGTTTAATCTGTTGTAAAGTAACAGAGTTATACTCCTTAAAATTCTTTAAAAAAAAAAGAGAGAGTTAAAAATAAGAAAGGAAATTTTACCTCTCTTTGCACTAATCAACAACATTGTAATAGTCCAGTAGTTGAAATGATAACAATGTCCGAGTTAATATTCCCAGTGAATTGTCCACTTCTGTCATACACTGTTGACCTTTGTTCTGTAATGTACTCAATCCCATCAATACAAGGTCAATATTGAAACTAAACTCCCAACTATGATCTAACTATCATAGAACAAAATGTAACACACCAGTATGAAACCTCTGGTCAGTCAGTGTATTAAAACTCTATTACTCCTAGAGCTTGACCACTTACTGAATTATTGATAACTGCACTAATAACTGGTCAGTTTACCCTATATCACAATGTATATTTGATTATGCTGACCACTTGCGAGAATATTGACAACTGACCAATTGCCTATTTGCTATAATATTGACAATTGTGACCTGTCAAAACAAAATATTATACCGGTCTAATGATCATGTGGACCAATCAAAATGCAGCATTGGTAATTGATTGTTTCTGGGTTTCATTAATTTCTTATCACCCAGTAAAATCATTATCACAAAGGTGAGTTCCCACCTTGACACCTTGGTAAATCCCACCCTTAACCCTTTCCCAAACAACACATTTTCGACCATCCCAACTTGAAAGAGTTTGCAGACGACATTTCAAAATGTGATGAAATTGAAAAATGATCTTTTGATGGGCCTGAAACCATTATGGGAAAAGGAAAAAATTGCTCGTCACGAGCAATTTCTCCTTTTCCCTCAAAGTTTTCTAAAGTCGCCTGCAACAAAGTGGTCAAATATCGTTATATATATTCCTTGATATTGTTTTGAGTGGTCCAATTAAAAGCAACAGCAGAAAGCACTTACTGATTACAAAAAATACTATTTCCTTTACCATATTTGATGAAAAAACATAATACCTCACTTTATAGCACATGCTGCAGAGGGCTTTAGAAATTGCTGTGACAAATAGATAAACTGCCCATAAAGAGCTGTTTATCCTTTTGCCATAGTGACTTCTTCCGACTGTTGGAAAGGAATGGTAGTTGTATTTGGCTATTTTTTTGTTGATTGGTGTTGCTTTTAATTAAGACCATGCAGTCATCACTTTCTACGTTTGATGAAGTTTATAGTTAAAGGTCAGTTTTTCTTAACATTTCCCCATGTTGTAATTCTGTAAAGTAACCTTGGTGTAATAAGAGATATGTTATGTTCTTCCATTTGGGGGGAATGGGTAAATTGTTAACAGATTACCAACCAATAACGACACTTGACCAGTTTGTTGCAGACGAATGTTTTAAAATGCCATCTGCAAACTCTTTCAATTTGGGACAGAAGAAAATTTGGCGTTTGGTAAAGGGTTACAGGGTGCAGAGTCACCGAATCCCTGGGGGTAGGGGGAGTGTGCCAGCACCAGGGGCCGCCTGTAATTACAGCCCAACTAGAGCCCATGTGGGAGGGAAGTGTCAAACACAGTCAGCCTCTCATTAACATGTGAATACTGATTTGATAAGGAAGTCATTAAATATTGTTTAACCCATTATACATTATATTGGGCTAAATTGGTCAATTATAGCTCATTCATATGATTTTTGATGGCATTAAGCCATTCAGATATTGTCTTATGTCCTTAATTGAAACCATGATGGAAACTGATGGGTAAAGATTAGGACAGTTGCAAGGGCTTTTTATGAAAAACAAACAGTCTTGTCAAAGTCTGTCTCTGCTTTATTGATGTTTTTCAAGATGACTTGACACCTTTCTTTAAAAGAAAAAAATTAAACAGTTTTCTGGCTCCATTCTTTAAAAAAGTCACAGCTAAAAGTTAGTCAGGTAATAACTGACAGCAATTTAAATGGTATCACATTTACCGGCAATACACTTTAAAAGATAAAAGAGTATTCGCAATGTTATAGTTTAAAGACTATAGGACTTGAAACAAAATAACTGATTTTCATTGCACTAAAATCAAATGCACAAAGAAACCCTAGAGATCACAATAAGAAATGGCTATAAAGACTGATTGTGAAAGATAGTCCTTGATTGGTTGTATAGATTTTGTTTTGATAACTCAATTGACTGTTTCTATGATGTTTTATCTAACACCTTTATAATCCTTTTAACCAATCAAAGTAAAGATAATCTTTATCACACTTCATGGTTTAACACCTTCCCTCATACACACCAGACATTCACAGAAAGCAAGTTTTGATAGCATTGTGGCTTAAAGATACTCTGCTCTAATGATCCTTGTTTTCTCAATGATTTGAACATAACAGGTACTGATTGCTAGTGAGATCAATTGATTAAATTTTAGTCTACTATTAATTATTTAGTACTAACAGATGGGAATTACTCCTTTTAACCCATTCCAAAACAATAAAGATATTTGACCAGTTTGCTGCAGACAACGCTGCATAACATTTTGGGAAAAAGAGAAATTGCTCTTAATGAGCAATTTCTCAATTTCCCATACTGTTTTCTACCCTATCAAAAGATTGATTTTTCAATTCTATCACATTTTGAAATGTTTTCTGTAAACTCTTTCAATTTGGGACAGTCAATTTCATATTGTTTTCTGGTGTCGCTGCAACAAACTGGTCATTTGAGCAGGTTTACTTGTTATTACAATGTTGCCAAACTTATAAGGCCAGTACTGCCCGAAAAAGAAATTTTCGTTTATTTAGGGCAATGACAGATATATTTAAAAAAAAACAAGGTATGAAAATCAACAAAAGGTTTAAAGAAAGCCATGTTTGTAATCAACCTTTGATGGGCCTACTCTACTTAGAATCTGAATGTTGTTTTTTCAACCCTTATGATGCTGCTTTATGTTTGGAATTGTGAAAGGGTTAAATTGGCAGTACAGGTGTGATTATAACACTATGATAGACAAGAAATATGGATTAGATGTATGCCGTATTGTGAAAGGTGTTACTGTCTTGGCAGCTTAACCAGTATTGTTATCTTAAATTTTGGTCTACTCGTAAATGTTCTAAGAATGACTTTCACACTTGTCTGTCTCAATAGATTTATATTTATCAGTAAAAGAAACACAGCATTGATTGGAAATCTGCTACTTACTAACTGTGGAACCAACATAAAAGTCTGGCCATACCTTCAGATTGTCCAAGAATATAGCAGCAGACTGCTCAAATTCTTAAATACGAAAAAAGATATTGTAAATAAGATGGTTTATTTTTCGACATTTTGTCAAGATAGAATTGCACATATGAATTAGTCCTAGAAAGTTGGCGAAGCAAAGATGTAACTTTGAAACACTTTTACAGCAAGCTATAACTGATAGATTGTAATAATGAGCATATTTTCCTTTTTCCGCAATGATGTCAATGTTAAATGATCATAGGTGTGGCGTTTCCATATCTTTAGATTTTTTTCACACTCTATGTTAAACTAAGATACAACTCATTCAACCTCTTTTTTTGTAATATCTCTATTTTCTTTATTTTTATCTTCCCTCCTACACATGTCCTGCACCCATTCACCATGTTTATTGAGTTTTACATTCTACTTAATTGTTGTTGTTTTTTATCAGAAAGATTTAAATGACATGGTTTCTTTTCATTTACGCTTTGGTGCATGAAGGAAATGAAAATCATCAGTGGGAGACTAACGTGTAAAAGAAAAAGATTCCCAAGAAAGGAAATTATCCACGAGATACAAGAACTTTTTCATGAACTTCATAAACATTCATGGAATTATTAATGGCCATACATGAACACAAAGCTATTCTGAGCTTGTTCATGAATTTCATATACATGTTCATGAACATCAAGAACTGGTTCATGAACTTTAATCAAGTTGTTTTTGAATTTCATGAAAAAGTTCTGCGTTCATTAAGTGCCATATAATGTCCATTAATGTTCATGAAGTTCATGAATAAGTTCTTGAATCTCTCGCAGGGGACGGTTAGATCTTTATGAATCTTTAAAAGAATATCATAAAACATGCATCACCCATGTTTTTGCTGGTCTAGCTCAATTTCAGGGGAACGGGATAATTTATTATTTTGGAGATTTTGTGGTCAGTGATTAAAACTGTGGCCACACTGAAACGGTATCTTTTGTGTTTTCAACAAGTAGCATTTAGCTCTGACCTCAGTCCGTCCTAATAAAATGCTCCGTCGATATACATAATTATAGCCCACAGACTTCACTCGCCGTCTTGTTGTGGACGAAATTTACTGCCATGTCCTTGAATAACCTGGTGGACGGATACCAAAGTACCAATGGTACTCATATTTAGAAAATATGTCATTGTTAGAAATCAAAGTGTGTCTGTGTCGTCTTATTAAATGTTTTAATGAGAGATTCATGATAGCCATTGATATTTGATGTTCCCTCATTTTTCATGAGGAGGGGCCAATTTTAACCCTTTTACTGTTTCTCTTACCTGTGGTCAACAGTATCCAAATGCAATTGAAACCATGAATTTCTCTCTAGTATTTCAACTTTTTTCAATTGTGTCTTTGCCATTATGGTGGATTAACAAACTGTGTAACACTTGTCTTTTAATCTGTCCTACTTTTTAAGCACTGTCTTATTCTAAAAATTCTTAACCAATATTTACCAAACTGAATGAAATTGTTTAGTGCCATGATAGCTTGCTTAAGTTCAGTCTAATATTTAACTGAAATAGTGTTGATGCGATGTAAAACCATATAAATAAAAACGTTTAATATCCAGTAAGAGTTACTCACAAACTTAATCACAAGCCTGGAATTATTAATGAAGGACATTTTGGGTCTGTCCAGTCTCTAACTCAAAAGGTTTTCATCTGATTGTTACCAAACTTTATGAAAGGGAGTAATCTCTTAATATCCAGTTTGATATTCAGCAATATTACCAAATAAACCAAAGACATTCAGCCAAGTTGCATGAGAAAGATTTGACATTTTATCACACATCGTTAGGTAAGAAACATGGCGGGCCAGTAGTTGATATTGAAAACAAATTAAGTAAATTCTCCTTTTGTTTTAATGTTACAAAGTTGGTTTGTGACGCAGATATCACTGTAGGAAATGTCTGTACACTAAATCTTACTAAGCACATTGTAGGAAAGTTAATTAATACTTCTTAAATAATTGTAATCTACCCTTTATAATGCTCAAGAATGCAGGGTTTTTTTTGGACTAAATTAACAGTTAATTCCTCACCAAAAGTCAGAAATTCCAATTGCATTTTCAAGTGAATTTTTTAGGGATTTTCTTTTTTTAATTTTTAAAGAATGTTTTTTTTGTTGAATAAAGGGTTTTAATTACAGCGTACCCAATAATAACGGGGAGCATTCCTAACAATTATCCTGCTCATTGATGTTTCAATCAACGTGTCCGGAGTCGAAGTCAGCTCAATAATATAGGGGTACATTAAGTTGATGGATTTTAATAAATTACAGGGCCAAATCCATAACCCAGCATAACCCATAATTATGAACATTTGTCTTCACAGCATGGATGCTCCAGGGCCTTCTTAAGGTAGAACACCCGTAATGTGTCATTTTGAAACTAATTCTTTCATCACATTACTTCGGAGTACACCAGTCATGGCCGGAACTATTTGGTGTAAAGTGAATAGTTCCGGCAACGACAGATGAATACCGAGAATGACCGAAGTAACCAGAGGAAGGGATTAGTTTCAAAATGGCGGATTATTGGTATTCTAGCTTTAACTATTTTTATTGTACGTGCTTTTATATGAAAGAATTTTGTATAGATGTTTATGTTTTGTTTGGTTGTCTAAAAGAATGCCAATAACTTTTCTTGGGACATCAATGTGCTACGACATAAAGTCATCTTGTTCATGGGTATGGGTCATGAGCCCCATCAACACTTCTGGTTTCGTGGGAGTGACCTTTGGCAAGTCACTTCAGAGCCCTCGCCTATTTTTGGTGGATCCAGGAAAGCTGTAACATAACTGAAAAATTGTGGCTACAGCGTTAAACACCATACAAACAAAATTGCTGTTTTGTTTCTGCTTCTTTCATTTGGGACAGTCCAATTCCAATTTTGGGGAAATAGGTTAAAGGACTCTTAAGTGACTTCCATTTACCACTATAAGTACTTAGTAATACAATGAAAGTGCAGTGAATTTGGCAGAGCATGGTCCGATTTAAAGATTATGTAATAGCTTAAATGTCTTTCCTCAGGTGCAAAAATGATTAATTTGTAAGGTTTATGTAATGATATTTAAATTTGAATTAAACTGAAAGGGAAGCTGTTCACTACATAAAAATTTCCATAAGAAAAGTTTTTGTCAAGCACATTAATCATTGCAAATGTCAAAGTGGAGAAATCCTTCATAATTTACCATTCCTACACATAGGATTTTGTGAATTGTCAAAAATTGAAAATGTGTGTAGATGAATTTTTAATGTATTAAGTTATAAGGGGTAGAAATCATTATGATGAAAAGAAATTGTTCCATGAATTGATAAACTTTCAAGATGTTCACATCTTGTGCCTTTTCTAATTTCTAGTTTTGTCTGGTTTTATGGCATTATAGGTTATCTGTAATAGGAAAGGTTTGAGCTTCATTTTATGGCCCCTGTATATGTGAAATATGCACTAAAATATGCACTTAACAATAATTCATCATCACACGCAGATGATGTTTTATGCTTTCATTAACACTTCTTTTGGGCACAACAAGAATTCCCTTGAATTCCTTGATTTTGCACTACCGAGGGTCTGTTGTTGCTTTTAATCCAAATACTGTATCTCTTTTATTGAATCCAGTTACAAAGGTTCTGCATGTACCTTTGGTTTAGGTGGTAGTCTAAGAACTTTGGGGTCCACGGTTTGAGTCCCATCAGTTCCTCTGGTTTCGTGGGATTGTCCTTTGGCAAGACACTTCAGAGGTTTAGCCTAGAACTTGTGAATCCAGAAAAGCTGCCACATAACTGAAAAATTGTTAACACAGCTAGCATTAAACTCAATATTGAAGTTAATTTGGACAAGTTACAAAATCCCCTATTATATATAAAGGAATGGGTTAACCCTTTACCGAACGCAAAATTTTCGACTGTCCCAAATTGAAAGAGTTTGCAGACGTCATTTCAAAATGTGACAAAATTGAAAAACAATCTTCTGATAGGGCAAAAAACATTGTGGGAAAAGGAGAAATTACTCGTTTAGAGCAATTTCTCCTTTTTCCACAATGGTTTCCACAGTTGTCTTGAACAAACTGGTCAAATGTCGTTATTGTTTGGTAATGAGTTAAGGGTTCTTATTTTTGTAGTGTCGGACAAGGATATTTCATGCATATCAGCCGAGAAATGTCCTCCAAATTTCCTTTCTTTCTGCGATTCACACCTGTGCGGTGTGATATCATTTCACCATTAACCACATAAAAACTCCAAACCCTTTGGATTCATCAATATACAGATATCAAAGGACAGATAATGGCTAAATAATCCATCAGATAAGTTTTATATCTGACTTGGCATACGTCTATCCGTTTTATTTCGCTGCAAATGTTACCAAATCCTTATTGATGACATTATATTGCAAACACTAGCCATGCATTCATTTTACACTTTTTTCTATGGCCTCTTTGGCTTAGTGATAAGAGTACGGAACTTGAAATTACATGGCTCCTTCCTGCAAGGGTTAAACAACGCAAACTTTTCGACTGTCCCAAATTGAAAGAGTTTGCAGAAGACATTTCAAAATGTGATGAAATTGGAAAGTAATCGTTTGATAGGGCAGAAAACATTGTCGGAAAAGGAGAAATTACTCGTTAAGTGCAATTTTTCCTTTTCCCACAATTATTTTCAAGAGTCGTCTTTAACAAACAGGTCAAATGTCGTTATTGTTTGGTAATGGATTAAATTAAGGAGTATATTTTTGAGGGTCTGTTGTTGCTTTTAATCACATTGACAGCTGGAACTGACCAATCAGTGAACACTTCGGTTGCTATCCGCCATTTTCTCCGACACGCTGTGCGACTCCGTCAACACATAGCACTATTGTGCTGTGATTTTTCTTCGTCAATACTGCTTAAGATATTGTTTAAGTACTTATTATAGAGAAATTATGTATAAGGAGAGATTTGTGGGTGAAGTAGAGTTTATCCCGTTTCCAAAATCTGTCACATATATTGTGAAATGACTGAGATCTACACGCAATTAGTAAATATATGCAAACAGTTAATTTATAAAACGATGTGAAGAATAGAAGTATGAACTATAATTTTCTTTCTTTTTTTCTTTCACATGTTAGTAAATTTTTATTTTTGTCTTTTATCTTCGTTTGAAAATGAAGAATTGTTGTTTTTAAAAAACGGAATCGACACATTATGACGAATGTTATTAGTTGCATTTGATAATGAATCAAATGTTAACTAAAAATACAATATTGATCGATAATGTTGTGAGAGGACATGGTTTCCAGTTGGATAAATACAAATTCTTCAAATTGGATTTTAATTAATTGATTTTGTTTTTAAATGGACCCTAAGAGCACCTTAAACAATTAATTAACTTTCTTATTATTGCCCATCAATCCACCTACCTGTAATGATCGATGTGTCGTATCCAAATTTAAAAGCTATTAAAAACAAAACAAATCCAAAGCTCCTTGTTGCAACCGAATACCTTAAAGAATCTAATGTTGCTGTAATATGTTGTAAAACACACTCTTGGTAGACAGTGGTTGATAACAAAGACCGCCGATCGGCTAAACAATAAAGCTTTTGTGACTTGACCATAAAGTGCAATTGTGTCAGATTGATGTTAATTAGCGTCGAAACCCTTAATCCTTTTTAACAATCGAGGTTTGTTAACCCTTTACCAAATAATAACTACATTTGACTACTTTGTTACAGACAACTAGGGAAAATATTGTGGGAAAAGGAGAAATTGCTCTTAACGAGCAAGTTATTCTTTTCCAACAATATGGTCTGCCCTATCAGAAAAGTATTAATTCATCATGTTCATTTAAATGACGTCTGCAAACTCTTTAAATTTTGAACAATTGAAAATATTTCGTTTGGTAAAATGACCCTTAGTTCGTAATCAAGTAGCAAAACCGACAACCATCCATTGAGTAGCATACAAAAGATTTTGTTCGAAAGTCGTGATTATTAACTTATTTGACAACAAAATAGCGATTGTTCCTATCAGCAAATGTTTAACACCATAATCTCAACATCACCAACATTATTATACCATTTTCAACATGACAAAATTGGCAGGTCTGCGTTTTGAATCATTCAGGATATACGCCGATTTAGTAAAATAAAAATTTAAACCGTTTAAGAATCAAAATGAGATAATTTTGTTCGTAACCTGCAAATACTGCAAATTAACTGTTTTGGAGTAGTATGAAATACTGTCATTTTGAAGGTCCGGTCGAACCAGTGCCGAACGGACCAATGTCGTTCGGATCCGAGTCTGATCGGACTTTGGACGGATCGTGTTTGGTGCCGATCGGACCCCACACTGCTGGGGTAAATCACTCCCCCAACGCCATAGAGATATATAACAGAGCTGTTATAAATGTCTCTGCTAACGCTCAAAATATACCATCTTCTTTACGAATGGTCATGCTATGTACATATTATCCAGCAATAAAGGCAGGTGCTTATTTTGTAAGAATATTTCTGATTTCAAATAAGAATATCCGAAATCATCGACAATGTCAAACAGGGATCCTAGTTTGTGCATTGATGCTATTTCACTCAGAATGTCGGAGAAAATTAGAGTGACCTCCCCTATTTACGGTGGGCGTGGTTAACTGCTCTGTGTCGTAAGGTCAATTGGGTGTCAGGCTTTGGGTTTTACTAGATCTATATTGAGCCAGGCATCGCAGCATAACATAGATACTGTTGATGTGATGTAAAACCATTAATAACAACATATTCCACTAAACTTTACTGTAGGAATCCCTATATTGTCCTAAAATGAAAGATTTCCTTGAAATTGGATTGGAATTTTAATAGATAGAAAAATACATGTACTGCAATGATGAATTTTGTTCAATCGAGTGATTTTGCTCATAATTATGAGCAATTTTGCTTGTGTCTACTATTTTTCATTTGTTTGCAGAAGACCTGTACACTTTTGGGATTGTTTTGTTAAGGATTAACTTTGATAACTGTTGAAAGCCACATTAGACTTTGTGCACAAAGCAAAAGCAGTCTTCTTAGGAAAAAAAGATAAAACAAAACAGAAGTCTTGGTTTCGAAGGAGAAAATCTTTCACAATATGAAATTTCTGTTTGTCAAAAACTTAACATTTTAAAAGGCCATTGATGGCTAAATGAAACTATTTCTTCAAATTCATCGGACTTTGCTAGATAGTGTGGGATCTCAAAAACTGTAATACCAATATAAATAAGGGCACACAATGCACAATTCATTATTGTATGTGCATATTCTTCTATAATCTTGCAGCTAATGGCAAGTGACAAAGAAGTTGTTGTCACCTAGGGACAAATTTCTTGTCTGATTATTATCTTTTCTTATCCAGAATAAAAAATGATAATAAAATTTCATAGCATACTTATTTCATCTATTGATGCATTCAGTATGAACTTATAAAGAAATTCGAGATAATGCACTTCGTGCAGGACAAGTTTTTTGTTTGAATGTTGTGCCACCATTTCTCTTTTTGTAATGTTGAGTCTGGGCTAGATGGAAAGCAGCAGGATAAATTAACATAACAAGGAATGAAAATCAACAGTTTGTTTGCTAAGTTGTGTAGAAACCATCACTACAAAATGTGAAATCATTTCTGTTGCATATCTGTTATATGTAGGAAAGGGCCAAAGTGAGGATTCAATTTTTGTACTTATTTCACAATTCCCTTTTGTTACGTTTTTTATTTTTGGATAATGGGTCAGTTTAGTAAAACATCTGCAGGTGGGTGTGACAGTCTTTATTGCAGTATTTTTTAACCATTATCTTCTATGGGATACTTTGTTTGGGCTCCATGACCTAGTGGTTAGGGTATAGAGCTTGAATTTGCATGGCTCCTCTCTAAGTGGGTTCAAAACCCATTGACAGCATTTGGATTATCATTAGAGGTAGTCTCCCGACTGACTAACAGAATGCTGATGGTTCTACCTCGCTTGACCAGCCCTTTATGGACAGTTGAATAAGGTAGTCTCCAGACTGACTAACAGAATGCTGATGGTTCTACCTCGCTTGACCAGCCCTTTATGGACAGTTGAATAAGGTAGTCTCCAGACTGACTAACAGAATGCTGATGGTTCTACCTTGCTTGACCAGCCCTTTATGGACAGTTGAATAAGGTAGTCTCCAGACTGACTAACAGAATGCTGATGGTTCTACCTCGCTTGACCAGCCCTTTATGGACAGTTGAATAAGGTAGTCTCCAGGCTGACTAACAGAATCCTGATGGTTCTACCTGGCTTGACCAGCCCTTTATGGACAGTTGAATAAGGTAGTCTCCAGACTGACTAACAGAATGCTGATGGTTCTACCTCGCTTGACCAGCCCTTTATAGACAGTTGAATAAGGTAGTCTCCAGACTGACTAACAGAATGCTGATGGTTCTACCTCGCTTGACCAGCCCTTTATAGACAGTTGAATATGGTAGTCTCCAGACTGACTAACAGAATGCTGATGGTTCTACCTCGCTTGACCAGCCCTTTATGGACAGTTGAATAAGGTAGTCTCCAGACTGACTAACAGAATGCTGATGGTTCTACCTCGCTTGACCAGCCCTTTATGGACAGTTGAATAAGGTAGTCTCCAGACTGACTAACAGAATGCTGATGGTTCTACCTCGCTTGACCAGCCCTTATAGGCAGTTGAATAAGGTAGTCTCCAGACTGACTAACAGAATGCTGATGGTTCTACCTCGCTTGACCAGCCCTTTATAGACAGTTGAATAAGGTAGTCTCCAGACTGACTAACAGAATGCTGATGGTTCTACCTCTGCTTGACCAGCCCTTTATAGACAGTTGAATAAGGTAGTCTCCAGACTGACTAACAGAATGCTGATGGTTCTACCCTGCTTGACCAGCCCTTTATAGACAGTTGAATAAGGTAGTCTCCAGACTGACTAACAGAATGCTGATGGTTCTACCCTGCTTGACCAGCCCTTTATGGACTGTTGAATAAGGTAGTCTCCAGACTGACTAACAGAATGCTGATGGTTCTACCTTGCTTGACCAGCCCTTTATGGACTGTTGAATAAGGTAGTCTCCAGACTGACTAACAGAATGCTGATGGTTCTACCCTGCTTGACCAGCCCTTTATGGACTGTTGAATAAGGTAGTCTCCAGACTGACTAACAGAATGCTGATGGTTCTACCTTGCTTGACCAGCCCTTTATGGACTGTTGAATAAGGTAGTCTCCAGACTGACTAACAGAATGCTGATGGTTCTACCTGCTTGACCAGCCCTTTATGGACAGTTGAATAAGGTAGTCTCCAGACTGACTAACAGAATGCTGATGGTTCTACCTCGCTTGACCAGCCCTTTATGGACAGTTGAATAAGGTAGTCTCCAGACTGACTAACAGAATGCTGATGGTTCTACCTGGCTTGACCAGCCCTTTATGGACTGTTGAATAAGGTAGTCTCCAGACTGACTAACAGAATGCTGATGGTTCTACCCTGCTTGACCAGCCCTTTATGGACTGTTGAATAAGGTAGTCTCCAGACTGACTAACAGAATGCTGATGGTTCTACCCTGCTTGACCAGCCCTTTATGGACAGTTGAATAAGGTAGTCTCCAGACTGACTAACAGAATGCTGATGGTTCTACCCTGCTTGACCAGCCCTTTATGGACTGTTGAATAAGGTAGTCTCCAGACTGACTAACAGAATGCTGATGGTTCTACCTCGCTTGACCAGCCCTTTATAGACAGTTGAATATGAGGTCTTCCTTCATTGTGAAGGGTTGGGCATCGAAACATAACTGAAATATTGTTGATGTGACATAAAGCCAATAAAAATGAATAAATGGGATATTTTGACTTATCCAAATGTAAAAAAAACAACAGCAGACAACAATTATGAACTATTGCAAAAAAATGCTTCATTTGCAATACCATTGTAACTAAAACATGAACATATTTCTTTTTTTCAACAGCGAATCTCAAATTTTTCCACTGCATATCAACTAGATAAATGCCCGCAGACTACAATTGAAATGGAAACAAAATTGGAAGAAATTCCTCAGTAAGGGTATAAATCGTCTTAGAGAGAAATTACTCATATGAGCATTTCATATTTTCACCCATGATTTTTCTCCTAAAATTTTTTTTTTATCTTTTCTGGGATATTATGAAAACTGTGTTTTTTTAATTTGAAGGTACACAATCTTTTTTAAACCAAACTATGTCTAATACAGGGAACGTTCATGATAATTATTAAAAACGACATTCAAGGTTTTGACAAAAATTGCAAATCCGCGCTGCTTTTCACAGAATGATAAACAAGCTTACTTGCTTGGAAACTTCTTTTGTCGCAATGGTTTCAATATCTTCTGTTGCAAGGGAAACTAAGCTGGAAAGGGGACACCTAAAATAGAGGTAGGGAGTTCACGCCTAATTTGACAAGTTGCCGTAAATGTTGAAATAAGATGACTACTTTACATCTAAAATTGCGCCATTAAAATCCTATAAACCAATCTTCCTCAGCATGCCAATTACTGTATATAATCGCTCATCGTAGGTTACATTACCTGTATGTGTCGAGGGTTTAATGTGCTTTAACTCTGTGTCAACAATTATTCAGTGTATAACAAAAGGTCTTTACTTTTTGTGAAAGATAACTACAGCCTTGAAGCATTCTTACAGAATAAGAAACTGCCTGAATCAACCAATATCTCCATTTCTTGCAATGTTTTGATCTAAAGTAACAAACATTTAACAAGTTTATTAGCCCTGATTATTCAAGTGACAAATAAGTTCTTTACCAAATGATCTTGTGGTTCTATCCATCTGCCGCAAACGACTTATCAATTATTGCGAGAAAAAGGGTCATTTTTTGATCTTACACATGTCCTACCACATGAAAGTTATCTACTTAACTTGAAATGAGATCTGTAAGCTTGTTTTTTAATACAGGACTATGGAATACTTGTTCCAAGTAAAGAGTTAATATTTTCCCTAATATTAAGTATTCCACATTGAAATAGATACCAAACAATAGATTTAGTCTGAGTATAAATAAAATAATGTTTATTCTCGTTTCTTTTTCGATGAAACTTGTGTGACAAAAAATGATTTGCCTATTGAGAGTATCATTTGCTCACTACAAGCAATTTATGTGAGTTTTTCTTTTTTTGCATTTGTCACACTGGTTTCTTTTATCCTTTGCTCCAAGTGTGTTGAAATGAGGATATTTTATCGGTTTGTTTTGTTAAGGCTTATCGGGATGCTGCCAAAAAGTACCCTATAGTACACCATTTGTCGCCAATTGGTCGTCTGTCGTCTGGTGATTGGATGCGGGTGGTGATATAAACCCTCCATCCATGACTACCTCATATAACTGGTGGGGACGGACAGAATGATCTATGACTTGACAGGAATGTTAAATCTATCCTTACTTTAACTTAACCCACTACCCTTAAATTAACCCTTTACCAAATGCCAAACTTTTGACTGTCCCAAATTGAAAGAGTTTGCAGACGACATTCCAAAATGTGATAAAATTAAAAAGTCATCTTCTGATTGGGTAGAAAACATTGTGGGAAAAGGAGAAATCGCTCGTTAAGAGCAATTTCTCCTTTACTCACAATGTTTTCCAGAGTCATCTGCAACAAACTGGTCAAATGTCATTATTGTTTGGTAATGGGTTAAAATAAAATTTAACCCATTACCAAACAATAATGACATTTGACCAGTTTGTTGCAGATGTCTAAAAAATTCTCGGACGGATTGGGATTCAGAGATTTCCTGAAATCTGGGTTAAACCACTACCCTTATATTAAACCATTCCTTTTTGTGGGATTCTGGACAGACTCCAACTTGAAAGTAACAGCAGACAACAAAAGCCATAAAAAAACACATTTTCTGTCTAATACTGCCTAGACGTAGAAACCATGTGATAAAAAGCATAATTTGCTCATCAGGAGCAATTCATCCTTTTGTCACAGTTGTTTCTGCAGCAGATCTTGTATAATAAGATATTCCTTAATAAAGGGTTAACCCATTCCCCCCATATTATTTTTTGGGTCTACCTCAAATTGAAAGTGACAGCAGAAACAAAATAAGTATTTAAACTAATGATTTCTTAAAGGTATGGGTTGAACTTATTGTGACAAATTGAGAACTTGCTTGCAACTTACCGGTACTATTTTATGTATATTTTTGTTGACCATTATGTCTCCTGTACTGATGCAGTGTAACAAGTTCATGTGATAAAAGAAAACTTTCACATACCAAAGTCGAAATTATGAACAACTTTGACAGCTTTAGTTGCAGAAAACTGGAATCAATTTAAAAGTATAAACAATATTTTCCACATGATTATATATTTGTACAAAATACTGTTCTTATGATATGAGTAGAAGCTTTTTCTTCAACAATTTCCCCATTTGTCACAGTGATTGTTTAAACTTTCCACTACAGGTGTTTTTCTAAAAGTGTATGATAAAGTACTTGTTTAACATAGTAAAAATCTCATAAAAAGTTAACTTGCAAGAGATCACTCTGCAACATAGGATACAAGGGCAATAATTATTTCATACTTAAAACATCACTTCATATTTGAATACTTTGACTTAAGTGCAGAATTTGATTTGGAAACTATTGTGACAAAAGGTAAAATTGCTTGTGACAAGCAATTTCTTCTTTTGTCACAATGCTTTCAACACATCATCTTTGAATTTATTTCAATTTTGTACTTAAGAATTGTCATCTGCTGTTGGCTTTTTATTTCAAATTTGAACCAGTTACAAAACTCTTTATGGGGGACATGGATTGATATATGAAAGCTGGCCTGCAAGTATTCAGCAATGAAAACTCCAACATGATATGAATCGGTCTGGGGGAGCGGGTAATATAAGCAGCCTTATACCACCGATTTCTGTAAAGGCCGGGGAGTGAGCGTGAAATATTAGCAGTTGGGATGTCTCCGAATATGGCCACTGCTGACTGGAGGTGAACAACACTGACAAGATGATTACAGTCTGCGCTGGTACCTGATTACATAAACTGTTCAACTGTCTACAAAGCCCTGTTATTAATACTGGTTCCCCTTTTTTCTGTGGCGAATCAGAGGACAATTTCAGTTTGGTTGCTGATTTGGGATGTATTTTGAAAGTCAGTTGTGATGAAAGACGTAATCTGTTGCTTATAGGCAAAGTAATTTCTCCTTAATTTCACATTTTGTTCAACTAAAATAAATGTTCCTTAACTTCATACAGAGATTTAACAGTGTTATCGATACAGATATTTTTATGATACGAATGATGAATCGGGTGGCAGCTTTACAAAGAATCTTTCAATAATTGACATTATGAATGCAATGTTGCCTTTATTCTTTTTATTTTTCATCCTTTCATTTATTTGGTTCAACGATAACCCAGTGACTCCTTTCCTTGAATTTTATTCTTTTCTTGCAACTTGATGTCCCATTAGATGACATCTGTCTGTCGGTGAATGATAGTGCCTGACTACATAGACTGTGCTTTAGAAGGGTCTAGTGTTTCTGTTCACACAGTGAAAGGTGATGGATGTACCTTTACAGTTATCAATCAGACTAGGGTAGACGAAGAGGGCCGTGTCAAACAAAAATCTCCCAGCATTCCTACATCCAACTGGATCACCTTGTCACACTTTCCATTTCAAAAGTATGAAATAATGACTCTCACACCTTTACAAAAACTGCATTGGAACAGGTTCTCTTACCAATATGAAATTTTGTGACTTGTTCAAATCAAAGTATTAAGCTAACAATGTGCCATCTAATCTCGTTAACCCCTCAGTTTGTTTGTATGCCCATTTGAAGACATTTGCAGTATAAGATATTAAAACCATTGTGACAAAAGATGGAATATCTTACAATGGTTTCTACCAAATACCACAAAGGAAACCTTATTTTGCATACATTTAGGAACAAATGCAAATCCATTAGAGGGAATGTGTTAACCATTTACTCTATAATACCCCACTTTTCCACATCTGCTGCAGAAGACATAAGAATTTTTTGTGTAGAAAGCTCTTAATGATCAATTGATCCATTTGTTACAATGGTTTTTACCCAATATCTTCAAGAAAATGGATTGCTTCCCTGTGATAAATCTTCTGTTGTTGCTTTCAATTTGGACCAACCACAAATCCCACGGTATGCAGGGAAGGTTTGACGTTAATTAAGACATCCAGTGATTACCAGTATTTTTGTTTGTCACTGATAAATGGTCTGATCTGGATGAAGACATTTCCAGGGATTCTCATCCAATCAGAAGACCTAGTATATGTCTCATTGTTTATATTGATGATACCATTATCCTATAGGGCCATTTATATCTTTATTTCCATACATATTGAGGGCTCAATACAGCACTATGGTAAATGCTTCATTCATGTTCATGAAAGGGAATGATGGCCTAGTAGAGAGTGCAGAACTTGAATCACATGGCCCCTCTACCTGTTAGTTGAAATCCTGATGATGGCATTTGGATTTTCATGAGATGCAGTTCCTAACTGATGGAAAACTGATGGTTCTACCCAGCCTCACCGGCCCTCATCGACAGTATGGAGTCTTCCTCCATCATTATGAGAAGGGAACCATAACATACCTAAAAAATGTTGATGTGATGCAAAACCAATATACACATATAAACATAAATATATAACACGAAAGCAGAGAGTGTGGCCAAGATTATAAAACTCAAACATGTACAAGAAAATATGAACTATAAAAGCACAGAATGTGGCAAAGATTCTTTTGAGATGTCAATTCTTTAGAAGACTGTAGATTGTTCCCGTCTCATTGAAAAGTTACAGTTACTTAATAGTGACAATAGATCCGTTTGGGCCGTCATCTATGTCTAGGAAAAATCCTGATCTTTGTGACAATATTCACCACTGATGGATGTATTTAAGTGGTGATTTTAGTTCAAGTCACGACTCTGGAAAACATTGTGGGAAAAGGAGAAATTGCTCTTGTCAAGCAATTTCTCCTTTTCCCACAATGTTTTCCACACTATCAGAAGATTACTTCCCAATTTTATCACATTTTCAAATGTTGTCTGCAAACTCTGTCAATTTGGGAAAGTAAAAAATTTGTTGTTTTGGAAAGGATTAAATTTGAACCAGTCACAAATTTCTAGATCGAGAAGTGAATTTAAATCACATACAAAGGGTTATTGGTTGAAACAAAAAGATTCTTCTTCACGTCTGCCTTGCAAGGTTAGTTGGTGTATCCATGAGCAATCAGTATCACAACATCCCTGCCATTTCACAAACCATCAATAATGCATGGTATATATTTATTGTCCAAATTCCAATCTTTATGCTTTGTGCACCCATAAACCCACATCACCTTCTGTTTCATACTCAGTGGGAGATTCTATACTAATTCCTTTATAATATACATGTCTTAACCCTTTACCAAACGTTAAATTTTCGACTGTCCCAAATTGAAAGAGTTTGCAGACGACATTTCAAGAGTGATGAAATTGAAAAATAATCTTCTGATAGGGCAGAAAAAATTGTGGTAAAAGGAGAAATTTCTCTTTAAGAGCAAATTCTCCTTTTCCTACAATGTTACCAGACCTGTCTGCAACAAAGTGGTTAAATGTTGTTATTGTTGGTAATGAGTTAAGGCTTCATTCTGGCAACCTCATTTATGAACAATAGTAAAGTGAAGAATTGTCATGAATCGAAAAGTGTTTGCATTTCTTGACATACATATGCAGAAGAACATAATTATTCACAACCTTTATTTTCAATGCTTATATGAACTTTATTTGTATATGAATGATGTTTTCTTTCAATTTAGACCATCTTGTGAGTTCAATATGGAGAAGCTTTCTGCCAAGAGGTCAAGGCGAGAGACCCAGAACTGTGAAGCCCTAGGTTTAATCCCTGCTGGTACCTCTGGCTATGCGGGAATGACCTTTGGCAAGACACTTAGCCTAATACTGTTGAATATAAGAAAGCTGTGAAATAATTCAAAATTGTTGACATGGTGTTAAAAATAGAGTGATACACTATACATAATATTATGATGGGGTAATGGGTTAAATTCCAATGACAGTTTGGCTGTTTGTGCTCACTGTTCATTGCCAGAGAAATCTGAATAATTTATTTTGGAACTCTTTGCGGTGAGCATAATCCTGTAGTAAAGAGACAATTTAGTTTCATCAA